>VWYP01009924.1:11344-45006 GCA_013400435.1 Pycnonotus jocosus | reverse complement strand
CTTTTAAACAGTGTTTGGAAAAAAAAAAAAAAAAAAAAAAAAAAAAAAAGCTAAGTAAGTTTTGCTGATGACACAATTTGAAATTGGAAGAAACTGTTGACTATCTCAAGGGCCCTGTGGAGGGATCTCTACAAATTAAAGAGATGAACAGTCACCAACTGCATGAAGTTTAACAAGGACAAATGCTGGATTCTGCTTTTGGGATGGGGTGGCCCTGGCTGTGTTATAGACTAGAGAATGAGAGGCTGGAGAGCGGCCCTGTAGAAAGAGACCAGGTCAATGGCAAGTTGAGCATGAGCCAGCAGTGCTCTGGCAGCCAGGAGAGCCAACCCTGTCCTGGGGTGCATCACCAGCTGGGCAAGGGAGGGGATTGTCTTGCTCTCCTCTTCACTGGGGCAGCCTCACCTTGAATATTGTGTGCAGTTTTGGGTGTCACAACATAAAAAAGACATTAAGCTATTAGGGAGTGTCCAAAAGAGGGCCATGAGGATGGTGAAGAGCCTTGAGGGGAAGCCCTATGAGTACTAAACTTGATCTGTTCAATCTGGAGAAGAGGAGACTGAGGGGAGACCTCATTACAGTCTTCAACTTCCTCATGAGGGGAAGCAGATGGGCAAGTGCCAATCTCTTCACTCTCATGATCAGTGACAGGACTTGAGGAAATGACATGAAGCTGAGCTAGGGGAGGCTTAGATTGGATATCAGGAAAAGGTTTTGCACTGGAACAGGCTCTCCAGGGAAATAATCACAGCACCAAACTTGACAGAGTTCAAGAAGCACTTGAACAATAATCTCAAGCACATAGTGTAATTCTTGGGGTGTCCTGAGCAGGTCCAGGAGTTGGACTTGATGATCCTGATAGGTCCCTTCCAACTGAGCATATTCCAAATGCTCCCCTGCAACCCCTGTATTCTCTATATATCTTCTTTATGCCCTTGCACCCCAGAAGATTTCCTGAAAGGACTCCCTTCTCCAGTCTAATGGTTGGCCTGGAAAAAGAGGGCTTTACCACAACTAGGATCCATGCCATGGGCCAGTGGAGGAAGAGGAAGGGATGAGAGGAGGATGAGGAGAGAGCATTTGATAGTAGGTGGCTGTTATCCCTGGTTGCAGTAGAGTGGTGCAGTGGTGCAACACAGTATTTTCTATCCAGAGAAAATACAAGGATGTTTGGCTTGTCCCTGTGTAGGTATTCATGCATCTGGGCTATGAGCAGAGCTGGTGTCTGTTTACAGGGACCAGCTGGCCTAGAATAAGCTTCAAGGACTTTTGTTTTCTTTCAGACCGGGGGTGGGAAAGAAAGGAAAACAAGGAGCTGCCTGGGAACAAAATTAGACACATACACTTGTGGGATGCCAGCCAGTGAGGCATGTTGCTGTTATCTAGAGCTTTTCCAGTTCTGCTGAAACTGGCTGCCTGAGAGATTTTGTCAGCTGATAATCATCAGTAAGAGAAGAGCTCTGGATGGAGAATGGAGGGGAGATGCTGTAAGTGTGAAGCCATGGGAGAGTCCAGCCATTGCAACCCAGGAAGGTCACTGCCAGGGTGATGTGGGAGAGGCACCTTTTGATTCTGGCCATAGCCCATAGTCCCTCCATGCTCATCCCTGGTGAGAAGAGTATGTTGGCTCAGCAGGGCGTCTCTGCACAGCTGTTCTCCTGCAGCTGCATGTGGCGGGGAACTGGGACTCTGAGTGTCAGCAGCTCAGCACATGTGTGAGCAGTGTGTGTCAGGCTGTGCTGCTTTGTGGATCCTTCAACAGACCTGGGCTTTGTATGTCTCCTTAAGCCTAGAGAGTGTGCAGGCCACCTCAGTAGGAGGATATCTATGTGCCCCATGTTTTTTTTGTTTTTGGTTTTGGTTTTTTTTCCCCAGTAATCAAGGTAGAATGTTCTTTCTCTGACTCTGGTTAGATGCAGTCAGAAGTTGCAGAAGTTACTCATCTGTAGGAAGGAGTAGAAGAGACAGCCTGGGAAATCATATTAACCTTGTTGCCTCACCTTGCTCTCGTGCTTCCAAACCTGGTTGCGTACTATTTGCTTTTACTTTGACCACCATATATATTCTGGTTTAGCAGCAGACCAAATGTCTAAAATCCGGTAATTAGGTAGCTGCCGTAGAAGTGAAGATGTAAAAACTTTAGGAATAGGAAACATAAATTTCAAGTCAGTCCTTGAAGGCAAGAAGACTTGACCAATGCAGTTCAGATCCATCCAGATATCTGTTCTGTTTAACATATTCATAAAGAACCGTAATTAAGACAATGTCCAAGACTGAAGATGACCCTAGTTTGTTTAAGGAAGTAGGGCTAAGTTTGGTTTGCAGGAAGAATTCATAAGATTGGCTGAGCTGGCAGCAAAAAGGCAGATGAAATTCAGAACATGTATGTGTTAAGTAAAAAGGTGATTCTTTCCACTGTGATACAACTTCTCAACCAAAGGAGGTTGATGTTAAAAGAGGAGCTGGAACAAGTTGGTAGATGATGTACTAATTGCAAAGAAACTATTTCTAGAAAGTCCCCAAGCTGGAAATAACTGATGTCTGGAAGAGCTTTAAATGTGTGCATTGCATATACTTGTCCTGTTCTTAGTCTTTCCTGAGCAATTTTTATGGGAATTTTGGCAAGAGCACAATGGGCTAGATGGACTCTTACACAGCATGCATTATACAAAATAAACCATGAGCGTGTGTGGCATAGTGCGTAGTGTTCCTTCCTGTCTTCCTACTTCCCTGCTATCCTCTCCTCCCTTATGCATGAATTATGTAAAAATGCTGATGGTTAAACAGACCTTTAAAATTTTCAGCAGCTGCTATTTGCAGGAGGGAGGAAAACAAATTCAGGTGTTTCCAAAAGGAAACTTTCCAATTTCTCATGGTGCTCTCTTACCATCCATTGGATGCAGATGCAGGAAAAGGACAGGTTTACCTTCACTGAGAGACAAAAGATGACCAAGACGGAGAACAAATTTCTCCCTGTTAGTGGAATGATTTAAGGTTTTATTCTGTACAAATGGAAACACTGATGTAATTGTGATAGTCTAAGGATGTAGATGCAGCAATACTTGAAGGAGAAATAATAGCTTTTGTTAGGCTGGCTGACACATCAGCAAAAGCTGTCGGGCAGTGCTGGTGCTCAGGACCTGTGGCCTTGGGCACACAACCCTTCCCCCTGGGCTCAGACAGATGCAGCTGTCTGGGACACACAGGCCTTTCTTTACCCTGAATCGAGAGCTGTCCTCTGAGATGGGAAGAAAGGCCTCTGTGCTTCCTTGTTTTCTGTAGCACTACCAGCTGGCCTCATACAGGGACTCATGCCTCACTTGCTGCTATCTGTTGGGGATCTCACAGATGAGGTGCCAGAGATTTCTGCACCATTTTTGGACACTTGAAGGCTATTTAGATTTTTTGCAAACATCTCTGTGCACAGTTTACATTGGGAGTTTATGACAGGAGCTTCATTAAAATAAAGAATAGGGAATCCAAGATGAGTAGCTGCCAACAAAAATGCTGAAATATACCAGTCATAGATTGTGAAGACCTCCCTTCAGACAGAGACCTGTGCAGCTCAGGCTCAGGACAGCTAGCATGTACCTTTAGGAGCCCCCTGGGATGAGCAATGCTGCTGGCTGTCCTGGGAAGTGGGGATGAAATGTGGCAAGAGCCACAGCTTGTCATGTCTTCAGTTGTCTGAAGTTTGCTCTTTCAAGTGGTATAAGTGTAGCCAGGATGGTGCCATATTTGCAAAACCACTTTTCAAACTGAGGAATGCAGACAGGGAAGAATTAAGGGATTTACTTACCCTGATGTAGAAAGGCAAGTCACAGCTCATGACGGCACCAAAATCCTCAGTTGTGTCCAAGACTAAATAATGATAAAAGATCTGTATCTTTGTGTGTGTATCCTATTGTGGTGTGGTCAATTGTCTCAATCATGCTCTGAGATCCTTTGGCCTCGTTGAAACTGCAGCCTAAGAGAGCTGTACTCACAGTCATCATGCTGTCAGGGGTGGCAGCTTTGGCTGTCTGCTTTTCTACTGAATTGCTTTGATGTGAATCTCCCACATCTTGAGTGAGCTATCTAATAAGTCACCTACTGTGTAAAACCTGCATATAGTTCCTCCTCCCACTGTATTTTTTAATGAAAATAACCGTGACATCTGCTTTAGTCAAGCTTTCAGGGACATAACTTGTCTCCTCTCATAATGGGGCCTGGGAAGAAAATAAGAACCAAAATGTACCTAGGTTACTGAAACAGTATGTAGGGAATTTTTCAATCCAAACAAGGTTTGATTTAGCTTTGACCAGGAATTTAATTTTATCTAGCATTGGTCACCTAAAAGGGAGGCATCTGGTCTGGTTCTGACCTTCTTTCAAGCAATGGAGAAAGTACCTTGCAACAACAGGAAGGCAAGTCATTCTTTCTCATCTAAGTCAATTTTTAGGGATGGGGTAGGAGCCCATTTTCCTTCACTTCTGTGGGTCTCTCCAGCAAGTCTGGGTTTACCTTGCTATGCACAGAATTGCACTGGTGCTAAATATCCATTACTCACACTGTCTCACAATTACACATCGTGTGTTATAAGTATGCACAGGCTGAAAAATGTAATGGTCAGCTAAAAAGCAACCATAAGTCACTGCTGTTCTCTAGGGAAAAGGTAAAAAAACCCCCATCAAGTATTCCCTCTGAGGTAGAACAAAAATCTCAAATACTTCCATGAATTATCTGTTGGCCAGCTGCTTCAATCTAAAGCACCAGTTTCTCAATACTATGTAAGATAAAGCGATAAAACCTGCAAAAAGTTACAATTCCGTGGAGTTGGTTTCCTGGGGAAAAAGATACATACATTTCATTTTTTTCTGATTTAAAAGACAGTCTCTTTGCTTGGAGTGTGCTGGTCCAAGCACATCATAAGTATTGACAAAAGGGATCTGTAGTATGGGTTTTAACTCTGATAATGGCGTCTGGAATCCTCTGCCATGGCTGCATTAGTCTCTAAGTCGTGCACTGCAGAAGATGTGGGCTCCCAAAGCTCAGTTTAAGAAAACAAACTGTCTGAGCTAGATAAAGTATCCTGCATGTGGGAAACAAAACATCAGCACATATGCTATGGTTTTGGACAACAGCTCAGATTATTCATAAAGACATGATAAGAACTCCAGGTAAACGTTGTTGGAAGCTTTCTTTTATACTCGAGGAAGTCTTTATAGTGGATTCTTGTGTTTAAATTTGCTGAAGTAATCTTTTTGATTCAGTTTTTAGAATATTTTTCAGAAAATTATCTCATGGTGCAGTGTTTGAGCCACTAATCAGATGGGGATAATGTTAAAAAAGCAGTAACTTCTGGGGAATGCAGCCACTACTGCTACACTACTTGCAAATAAAGTTGTAAAAATTCTAAAGAGGAGCAACATGGAACAAACCTTGTGCACACAATAAAGGGTCAAGGACATACTGAGACAGGAAATCTGTTTTTCTTTTTTATCTCTAAACTCCATGCTTCTACTGAACAAATGTAAAATTATTCCAATTGCTCTCCAATTCCCATTTTTCAAGCTGACCTATCTCAGCAGTTCCAGGAGCCTGTTTTCCAACTGGCTTCCTCTTCTGCATGGAACAGAACACTTATGCCACTCTGATCTCATAATCCTAGAAGGGGTTTATGTCACACAAAGCAGTCAAGAATCTTTGTAAGATATATTTCTGCAGTTGGAATATACAGGTAAGATTAAGAGCGTCCATCGATGTTGGAGGGCTAGAGGGCTAGCTAAAAAATTACTTAGAGATTTTTTAAACAATAGCCGACATTAAATTTAAAGCTATTTTCTCGTTATTTCTATAATCCTTTAGTCATCATCCTGTGTTCAGCTTTGCAAGTCTCCTTTAGTGAAAATCAGCCTAGTCCTACAGCCCCCTCTCCTGTACATTTATCATCAGTGCAAGAAATTCAGCAATTTGTTCAAGTCTGTAACATTTGTTTCTTGCATGTTTATGTAGGGACTTAAAAGTTTCCTCAGTATTTCAAGTTTGAACAGTTCATAACTAGTAGAAAATTTATAGTTGTTGCACTTTAGTATGTTAGGGGAGTACTATTAAAGAGAACAGCTAAAAAGGAGGCAGAAGTAGCTACATTTATTAAAATACTTATGAAGATATAGATCATCACCTGCTGTGTTATTAAGAAATGCCTGAGCAAGCTAAGTATTTAATTTTCAAAGGGAGTTTATTAGAACTTTTTGTGCTTATTTGTCTGTCTACCAAATGTCAGCATTCACCCTGGGGCTTCTAAACACCTTTGAAAGTCTGCTGGAGAAGAGCTGAATGTCTAGGCTGTGATGGCAACATTAAAATAGTTGAGATCAGGATTTAATTTCTCAATGTCACTCCAAGGACAATCAGAACTTTCCTAGTAGAACTGGAGATTAAACCAGGGATTTAATAATGAATAATTTTATGGTTGCATTTACTGTACTGATGGCTCTTCCTCAAAAGCCACCTCTTCCCTCTCTGTCACATACGGACACTGTGGCTTCCTGCATCCAGGCAGTGCAATAGGCAGCACAACAATGGCAAACTCCTGGCCAGCCAATGACCAGTGGAGCCTTCTGTTCCCTGGATGAAGCTTTTCTGATGTGCACATTTCATCCCAGTGTACTACACTCCTGATTGTCCCATTGTTTTCATGAGATGTGTGTGTGTGTGACATACAGATCCACGCAGCAGAGCTGGTGCCAGGTGCCTTCTCAGGTCTGGAGCTGTCTCAGCTTGCAAACAACTCTTAGAACTAACAATATAACAATATATGCTACTACTACAGCACTACTTTAACCCTTAGCTTGGTAGCATCAGCTTTGCTTAGCACTGTTCAATATCGGTCACTCCGAAAAAGATTGATAGACTTCTAACCTATTGTTACATGCTCTCCTTATAACAAGGATGCCACTACCCTTCACAGCACTGTCCCTTACACTGAACTCTGAGGAAACAAAACAGTGGAAGGAGAGAAAATGTATAAGAAAATATATGGAAAACAGAGGTGAAATAATGTCTTTCATCTTATTTTACATATCACAAAAATCCTTGCAAAGAGACTGCAACAAAACTGCAGAGAAAATATAATTCAGTTGCCACAGCCCAAAATGGAAAAAAGATTTTCCTATTCTGAGGACTCATCATATAAAATCTGATAAGTAAAGAAAAGCCACAAGGAGATATGACATAACTGCTGGAGGTAGAATATTCAAATTATTTGGCTAAAACCAGTCTTTACTGTACTTTTGGGTTTGTGATGGTCTTATAATTTGACCAAGTTTGGAGGAATTTTTCACACAAATTATCAAAGATACTATGTTGAGACCTGACTTCACCTGAGCTGTAAGCATCATTATACTGTCTTGATAGTTATAGAGACATTTTTAATACCTGTAAACAAATTGTCACTACCAACTGCTTACTATAATGTTCAGGGGTTTGTTTGTTTGTTTGTTTTCCCTTTCTTCTTCCTAAGAGTGCTGCATGATATCAAGCAGAGTTTGGCAGACCCTGGCCAGGGCCACTGGTCAATTGTGCCACTATGGAATTAATGCAGCATTTGTTTGTCAAAATTCTATCAATTCATCACCATCCTGTCATTGTTTGGGAGTGAAGTTCCAGACCATTGGGGGTGAGAAGCTCTCTAGATACCTGCCCATATTCTTCTGCATGCTATGCACTCCGTGATCATACTCTCATGGAGACTGAGTCATGCTCCTAAATTGCTCATTAATCTTAGACAAAACCAAAACAATATTCCCAGGATATACCAATAGAACTATTTTAACTACCCAGTGATGATGTAATGGAGAAAACACCACAGAAGAAAGTAGAGAAGGTGCCACTCTGTATTTCCTTTACAAAAACCTCTTAGAGGAAGAAATATAATTGTCAATTGTCTCCAGGAGATGGTACCCGAAGTACAGTAATGACTTCATTACAGGGCCCAAATACCAGATTAAGCTCAAGGTCAGTGTTTTAACAAATAAATCTCCCAGTCAAAACATCTACTCACTACAGAGCACAGCAAACTGAAAAAGCCAACTCCAAGCTTTAATATCTACAGCAGAATATTGCATGGCACAGATATGATAAACTAATATTGAGACCATATGAATCAATGTTGTGACCTGCAATTGCTAATAGATATAAATCATTTCTAATACACTCTGGTAATCTGCTGTTATCTCAAACTCTTCGAGCCTCATGTTGGATACCAAAAGATCATGATTTAATTTCAGCCCCCACACAGCTGCTCACTCACTCCCCTGCTCCAGTCCGCAGCAAGTTGGGGGAAAAGAAAAAGGTGAAAGGGAGAAAATCTGTGAGTTTAGATAAAAGGAGGTTAATAATGGCAGAATAATAATAATGAAAAAGAAAGTAAAATGAAACCCAAGAAAGATAAGTGTGCAAACAAAACCAATTTCTCACCCCCAACCAATGTCCAGCAAGTCCCCAGGGAGTGACCCCTTGCCCAACCTTCCCAATAGCTTTTTGCTGAGCATGATTCCAGATGGTCTGGAATATCCCTTTGGTCAGCTTTTGTCAGCTATGCTGGCTGTGCCTCTTCCCAGCTTGTCCACCTCTTTGTTACTGGTGGGGTGGGATGAGAAGCAGAAAAGGCCTTGACTCTGGGAAAGCACTGCTCAGCATCATGTGTTATTAACACTGTTTCCAGCACCAGTCCGAATCGTAGCCCCATAGCAGCTACTCTGAGAAAAATGAACTCCAGCCAGAATCAGCACCCCTTGTCTGCCCCTGCTGTCACAGTTTCCCTTCTTGTTTTCTCTTGCTGGAATAGAGCAGTGCCATTCTGCTGAGGCTGCAGCACCACATGTGACTGCAAAGAAGAGAATGTCATGCTTTGAATGAGGGGGGTCTTGACCTATGTCAAGCCCAGGTGTTGGACACCCCAACAGTGACTCCATGAGGATCTATACAAAGAGCTGCAAAGAAACATTTCAGGAAGCACTGATTAGAGGTCATGAAAAAGTTGTCAGGTACTGCCTGTTGTTGATAACTGGTTTATCACTGCTGTTGACCCAGACATTGTCCTGAATGCCAATGGTGACAATCAAATGGTTGATTTGAAATGAATGGTAATTTGATCCTAATAGCCAGTGCTGGCAGCCAGAAGCAAGCTGCTGTGACTGGAAACTGTTGCTGTGGTGGGTGACCTGACACTTCTGCTGCCTGCTTGCCACAGTGGAAGTGTCCCCAAACTCAGTTTTGCTGAGTAGTTGGCCAGTCTGCCAGCCACATGGCTCCCAGACAGGGCATCCTCCTACTGCTCCCCGCCAGGACCCAGCCCTCTTCTGTACCATGGACCCTGAAAATCTTGTCTGGAGCTCAGAGATGTTCTGGTGAGTATTTGGAGTAAAAACTGGTTTGGAGAATGTGATTTAAATGAATAGTTTTTAAGCAAAAACTTGGCATGAACTCTTGAGTTTCCTGGAATGGAGTTTTTCATTTCCCATCTCATCTATCAACATCTGGCCCAGGTTTTGGTGTGGTAACATAATGGTGATAACAATCTAAATACGTCCTGCTGAAGTTACTCTGTTTCCCATGAAATAAAAAGTGCTTCACAAGAATCAGAAGACAAAGAGAGCACTCTAGTAGCTGAATAGCTGGGATAACCATGTGTTTTCCCTTCTTGACTCCAAGGGCTGCTCACTGACTGCATCCTGTGTTAGCATACAGGCATGAATAAAGTGAATAGAGATGGCTCAGAGGAAGGACAGGAACTCAGGGATTCCTCTGTCAATATCAATCCCTATCATATTTCTTATGGTTTTCCTTCTCCTCTTTCCCCATTGTTTTCCTCTTGTTTTCTATGCTGTAACTGAAGAAAAAGTATTTTAGGAGCCTGAAGTTGTTTTGGGAGACTGGGTATTTTGGGAGCCTGATGTTGTTCAAATATTGCTTTTAAATATCCCTTCTTGGGAGAAAAAACACAGTAAACTCAAAAATTACAGTATCATTTAAATGTTTCTAACCAATTTAACTAGTAATTCAGGTGTATAAAGAAAATTATATTTCTATACTTTATACATTTTTAAATACTTTATATATTTTTAAAAAATGGAATTAATTAAAAATCATCATATTCAAAAAAGCCCATAACAATGAAATGTAGCATTAGGAACATCTTAGACACTATTTCATTTGCCAAAGAAGTACTGCAGGGTTTTTGAGGAGGGTAAAAATTCTAGTGTTACCTCCTGATATTTATGAGATTGGGATGGCGGGGAGGAAGGGTAGAGCAAATATGTGATTTTATCCTTCTTTTTTTATTTTCTTATGAATCATTACTCTCTTCATCTTAGTGCTTGTTATAAGAGTCTACATGACTCTACATATTCACCTAGCTTATTTATGGATGCATTAAGTATTTTCCAAAGTTCAATGCATTCGCTACCCTCCAAGCTACTCAAGCCCTTTTATTATTTTGTTCTTCTGAATCACTAACAATATTTTACTCTGCTCTGATCATTACACAAAAGTAGCTATTATGTGGGAAGAGAGATATGAGGAATCACTTTCACTTATTTTCCTGGAATGAAAGCCTCATTAACAGGACTAATTCTGCTTTGGGAACTGCTAATTTTGACCCTGGCCTGAAAATATATAATGTTGTGTGCAGCACATCACTACCCCTTGGAGACAGGGTTTTGTTATGGATGGTCCCAGTGGGATGTCTGCCTCAACAGGACTCTTCTACCTGCTGAGAGCCTCTAATGTGGTTCAAAGACAGGAGCAGGGTTAAAGGCTCAGAAAAGAAGTATCAGTTGTATTTTATCACTGCACATAATCAGATTGCGTGGGAATAAGGTAGCCATGAATAGATCATGGTTTTCAATTAGTAGAAAAGGTCTAACTATGTGAGAGAAAAGGTTCAAAGGCAGCATGTTTTGGCAGCAACACAATCTGACCAGGTTCTTTTTATCGCTTGGGTTATTGAAGGACAAGCAGAGCTCATCTGCTCCACTGTTCCTGCTCTGAGGATGCTTGGTGTAGCTATTGCAGAGTTTTAGCTGAGTGTGCCCTTGCCTTGTTTCTCCTGCCTCCATGCTGATTTTCTACATGGATTTAGATACTGCAGTGGGAAAGTTAAGCTGTTCTTCTGATCTTTCTTGGTCTCTCAGACTGCATTCCCAGTTCAGTGTCTATCTTTGTCTCACAGGAGACTTGCACTGCTCTCTCAGATCCTGCCCTGGACTGCTGCCCCTGTGCCTCTGTGGTTACCTGAGGGGTCTAACTTATTTGACATGCCTACAATGCTCTGGGAGCAATAGCTTTGCTTCAGAGAAAAAGTTACTGCACAAAAGCACAGACCTTAAAGCAACAGTCATGCACATTCACTCCTAGTTTACAACTTACACTTTCCAAAGCCTTGAGTCCCTGAGTGCTGCCTTATGAAATGGCAAAACTGTATCTTTGCTCTGAAATTTATGATTTAAAATCCAGACCGGTTCCTTGATCTCTTCACTTAGGTCAAACCATGACTGCTTACCTGTCTATGGCCTTCTGATGCCAATGACTACCTCCAGCAACAGTAAAGTGGTCTTGCAATGTGATGGAGACAGAATAGAAGAGCTGTGAATGGTATAGCTCCTAACACTGTTTTACAAATGTAAACCAGAAATCCCACAACCTTTATTTTTCCAAATCTTTTATTTTCTCTCTTGTTACTAGGTAAATAAAACCTTTCAGAAGGGAAGCTTTAACAATTTCATGGAGGTTTTAATTGTTTCTGATCAGAGACAGGGCAGCAATCACACCGAGGTGTCAAGGAAAGAATTAAATGGAGATGTTGAATGGGTGGCATTACACTGAGTGGCTGGATGGTATTCAGACATGTGAGCTAAGGCTCAGCTCCCAATGGAGGCATCTAAATTCAATGTCACGTGAGCTCGGTGCCTAGACTTTCACTGTTGTCAGAGTTATTTTGGACGTCATTGAACAGAACAAAGACCGTTGTCTTGTTTGGGAAAAAATGTCAGCCAAAATCTCATGCATGATATTGTCTAGTGACTTGATTCAGCTGTCTGACCACAGGAATCTAATGTCACTTGAGATGCCCTCAATGATCTGGCAAATATGGCACACCAGCTGCAGAAGCCCATGCCCTTCTGGAGGAACAGCTGGAGGCCAGTGGGACTCTTCTGGGTGTATTCCTTGACTTTTGTGCTTGAGTGTTTCAACAAAAGTACTGAACCCTTAAACTCCACTGAAAGCCAGGTCACATGCAGAGGTTTAAATCATTTCCTGTTTTCAGGAGCTGATTCATACCTGTAAGTGGCTTTCCTGGCTATGAGAATACTGGGTGAGAAATTAGGTATAGCTAGATGGCAACAGGTCTTTCCAGTGTGTGGTGGGGAAAGCCTCCTGCCATCTGACATGGATCCTGGAGGAGTACTGACCTCTCCATTCCCTACTGACATTGAGGATGAGGGAGAACTGCAACCAGGAATCAAGTGGATAATGAGCTTAAACAAAGGCAAATGGTGAGCACAAGGAAAGCTCCCACCTCTTGCAGCTCCCGAGAAATCTTCAGAGTCTGGGAAGGGGGACAGGCATAAAGCCCAAGCTTAGCAGGAGTACCACAGAGGGTCTGCAGTGGTTTCTCTCCTGTGCTGCCTAGCTGAAGGTCGTTGCAAGTGTATATTTTGCAAGAAATGCCCTCAGCTTCTACTCTCTCAGCAGTAGATGGCACTCAGCAGTTAGCAAGAACCACAGCAGTTTATGGCATTTTTGATCAGTAAGTAGACTGTTTCTGTACTCAGTGCTATGCACTTTTTATGTCTTAAGATCACATTTTCACAGATTCTAAAACTCTTTAAAAATTTTCTTAGTTATAAAGAATGAATAATATAACAAGAAGCTGGCAGATCTGACAAAGAGCCTCAGTAAGAGTAGGCATTAAGATTATTTAGTTAAAATTATAAATATGGCCTGCAATGTCAGTTTTCTCTGTGAAAACTCTGATCCAATCTTGATTGCCTTAATTTTGTTTATAGCCATATTTTCAGATCAAGCTCTTTAGCACTGTTCTGAGCTGAAAAGGACACCTTGAGGCTATTGACAGGATACATTTTCTAGTTTAATAGTGTATGCAGGACAAGCCCTTATGAAGAATGAGATGGGAAAAGGAAAAGGTGACAGTGGAAGAATCCTAGGAATTACTGATCCCATGAATAATGTGAAGCTATCACATGCAGTTAGGAGGGTGAGCAGACATGATATCTCTTTTGAGAAGAGACAGATATTACAATCTCACCTGTAATGCTACAGCTTTTTCCCTCAGGTCAAAGTAGTTAATCCCTCTGCTGTATGTCTCATTCCCTTTGTAACCGTGTGATTGTTAGAGAAAAGCAGGGGGAGAGCTGATAAGGTACTTCTAGCTCTTCTAAAAAAATTGTTATGGACCAGGATTAAGATTTTTTGATGGAGTCAAGATATATCAAAACCCCCAAAAAAGGTACAAGAAGACGAATAGGCCCAGATCCTTCCGTTTGAGCCCAATACACAAGGTACAAAGGGCTGATTAGACTGTTTTGCACCACATTCTTAATGTCTTCTTTTGCATATACTTGCTGGGTCTGGCTCTTCCCTTCTTTTATAAAAAAGAGATGAGCAACAAGCAACCTTAGTTTGGAAGCAATACACTCTGCCACAGTCATTAACTGCATTTAAAAATATAATTGCAACATTCATGAGTGAAGGAAAATCTGTAGACGTCTGTGTTTGGATTGCACTCACACCTTTAATTACAATGTCGCACAAAAGTGTAATCTCAAAATTAATTCAAATTGAGTTGGAAGGGGAAACTTGTCATGCAGATTGAAAGCTGACTGCAATGCCATAATCAAAGGGTGATAGTAAATATGGATGTACCTCATTCAGACCCAAAGTCACCCATGGTGATTCTGTGGACTGATATGATTTAACAACATTGTGAATAATCTAAAGTGAGAAGCAAAAGTTGTAATTGTCTCTTGGCTGAAACTCAGGACTGGAACAGAGTCCCTAAAACACAAAGTTGATACACAGCCTGAACTGTTGATTGGGGCTGGAAAAAAAACCTTATGTGCTCTGCAAATTGAAGCACCAGGGGAGATTTTTTCGTCTTCTGTGGAGCAATGGGTAGCATTGATAGTATAAATACTGTTGAGATACGTAGGTACTGGGAATAAATGGAAATACTCAGAAAGACAAAGGAAAACAGCAAACAGTAATAACAACCTGACCTCAAATCTCAGAAAAATGAAGGAGATACCCATGGGGAGTGTGTATGTTTGTTTAGGTTTTTCTTTTTCTTTTTTGTAATATCCTTTGGTTGGATCAGGTTAGGCGAACAACAGAATAAATTCAGAATAAGACACTAAGGAAGTGGGTGGATGCAATTTAAAAAGCATGTTCAGTGTGACAGAGGAGCATAGAAACACCACAGATGAAAGAGGACCATGGATGATGGTGGACAGCAAAACTGTGCTGATCTGAGGGCTTTTGTAAGCATCTTGCCATGCTACTGCTGTGAAGAATCAAATCATCACTGGGAAACAAAGTCCTCAATAATATTTTATTGAAAGAAATATGCAAAGCAAAGCTTTGGAAATATAAGAGACTTACATAATGTATTTCGCAATGTGTGCTTACTACTCTTGTGTTTATCACAGTACAGTCTCCAGATAAAGAGATCTGCCACAGATACAGTCTCCAGCTGTATCTTTCAGGCACTACATAACACTCTAGTGTCTCAGAGACCTAGGAGTTGCTCTCTGAGTACTGATGAAACCTGGTTTTAATGTCTGTCTTCACTGCAGATGCCAAAATTGAAGGGTGATATTAGCCACTCCCTCAATTTCTTTTAAAGCCTACTCAGCTGTCTATCTAGAAATGCCTCCCACCCAAACCCCACCTTTATAGGAATCAAGTAGAACTGTGGTCTCTTCCCACTGGCCAGTTTATTTCAAACAAATTCAGAAGGTTTTGTAAGAAGGCAAAAGTACAAGTAGATCACAAGTATGTAGCCTTTGTTCAGTTTGCAACATGAACAGTTTGTTTGTGAATACCTTCAAAATGCACTAAAAATTCAGAACTCATGCAGAGCCAAGGAGTATGACAGAGGTCTGCTTGGTCAGAGACCTGACTGATTTGTGTTACTTAACCTGAGCTGCAACATAACATGGCAGTTCTTTCCTACTGAGGTGTGCCTAAGCCCTTTAAACATTGAGTTCTCCAAAGGCTCTATTTACTGTAGAATAATCTTGTATGAAATAGTGAGACATAGTGTGGCATTGCTCAAAAATGTGTTAAAGGGCAGAGTATTAGGAGATACTAATTTCAGAACATCTGAACATGATGCATTTTTAAGCAGGCTCTTAGATTACTCCTAAAAGAACAATTATTTTCTTCCAATTATATTGCAACTTGCAGATGCACAGGCCACAGTAAATGTGGCACTGCACTGTAAATCCAGCAGACTAAGTCTGAACTTGCCTCTGTACTCTTCCCTTTCACCAAGAGAAAAGGGGAGACTGGGTGATTAAGGATGGTTGTGAGGTGACACTGGACACAACAGGGGCTGTGGCTGTTCCTCACTGGACCTGAGCTCTGGAGCATGGGCTGCTGCCACCAGTGCAGAGATTATGGAATCTGCTCCTTCAGAGGCTGGTGGCATGGTGGCATTGAACCAGCATGTCCTGCATTCACCTGTGCTTGCCATGTGGATGAATGATTCAGAAAAGCCCGAGAAAGCCTTCTTCTGTCACAATATCCTAAGTGGTTAAATAAATCTGATATCAAACTGTTAAGCAAGTCTTGAAATGGTGGCCTGCCTTCTCCTGCTAAACAGATTTACAGATGACCAAAAGTTTCCTTTGCAATCAAACCCCTCGACACTAAGCAAAGTGATTGAGAGGGTCTTCTGGGAATTAAATGCATTTACTGCTGATGTTTTTTATAAAATGGGTGTTTACAGAGCGTCAGAGAGTACGGCTGTGTATGATTCATAGCAAATGACCACACATCAGAATTTTAAACTCTCTTTGCATGGTGACTTGCATATTAGCTTGGTTCAATGAAAGGAGGATATTTAGCTTTCTGCTGTAAATATACTTTACAATTAGCACTCTTAAATCAGAAAAATGGGAAATGCAGTGTAGCAAGCTCTGTTAACATTTATATAAACACCATTAATCAAGAGCATTCTGTATTGTATTCTTCTTGCACTTATGTTCCAAATTAACCATTCTGTTCATCTTAGAAAATGTTTTCTGTTACAAAATCATCCTTATTTTTAAAATGGTTATGGCTGGAATTCCATTTTGATAGACATCTGGGACATTTTGAAATATTTACAACCAGTTACTTCATTATTCATTGCACTGTAACTGCCTAGAAATGAATGGAGGATTCTGCTGTACTTGCCATTGTACAGTTGATGTAGAACCTGATTAAACCTGCTAATGTGATGTATATATGGCTGGACAGCTGCTCTGAATTTTTGGGTCCTTGTAGAAGCTGCTTAGGTACAGGGTGGCAACTCTTACAAGCAGTATAGACAAAAGGCAAAACTAATTTTTTGTAGGCCACTTATTTTACCTATTGGGATGAAAGAAGTCTTCTGCACATGGAAAATACTGCCACATATTCTTTGTAGAACTACTTAGTTGCTTCCAAGAATACTTTCCATCTTCAAATCGGATCTGCAATGGTAGAGGCAGTCTAGGAAGGCCTGAGAGAAGATGTCTGTCCCTGCTACCTGGTCAGTGACATCATCAAGGGACCAAGAAAGCGGGGATGGAGAAACTGGTGTAGGTATCCTAAGCTTTCCTGTAGACAAAATCTACTTTACTTATTATCTCAGGAGCTAGAAGAGAGACAGTGGATCTATATCCTGTTCCATATTCAGGATAAGTTGTTTCATTTTGCCAACCTTTAAAAGATCTGTACACTTGAATGACTATTGGACAGCACTGAGGTGAGACATGAGTTGTACTCTTGATAGACAGGTCATCTGCAATACTTCCATGAATTAACTCTCTCCCACAACATGCACACACATGCACAAACAGACAAACACACATCACTCAATTTCTGCAGCTATTTTCAAGATCTTTTTGTGTAGATGTTGTTCTTTCCATCCTGCACTGAACTTCTTTATTCAGCATTCTGAGTTGAAAATACCTCCATGAAACCAGAAATAGATTTAATTAAATTTTCCTTTAAAATTTCTACTGCAAATCAGTGCTGAAGTTTGTGCTTGGATGATGATAATTTCTGACCTCAAAACAGACTTGTGCGTCTCTAAAGCATACATCATTCTAACAAAATTAGCATACTATGGGCTTTGCTGGAACTCAGAATAATGACATTTATCCAAAATACATTCAGTGAAATGTTTGGTATGTCATTTTGTTTAACAGCTACAGTTAGCAAAAATTCATTTTTTTGCTTCTTTTTATTACCTAATGAAAAAAATGCAGAAAGACAGCTTTAAAACTGGTACATAAAACACTAAGGGGAATACATCACAGGCTAGTTTTTCTGCTATTGTACTTACAAATTTTAGAGCAGTGAAAATTATCTTTTTCATTAAATTAATTCATTTCCATGTTTTTTTTCTCTTTTCATCTCTCATCTCAATTATTATTTTCTTTTTGTAAAGCTCTTGTTAAGTACTTACAATCCTGCTGTAATCTGTTGCTGCAGCATTTGCACAGCTGAAAAGAAAACATTACTGAAGTGTCAGTGTGTTTTCAACTTCATTAAAGTTGACAACCTGGAAATCAGCTGTACAGACTATATAACTACAGCTATGGGGAAATCTGAACTATTTTCCTGCCATTAAATCATCTTAACAGCAAGCAGCATACTCCAAAGTCAAGTTGCTCAGCTCACACTTTCATGTTTCCTAAATAAGTTGCATTGAGAGAATTTGGAATTTGTCTCATCCATCTCTCTGGAAAAAAAGCTGTTCCTTAATCACTGTTTGAACTAGTGATAGATTGTCAGTGTAGCTGTGATAAGTTTACTGAGGACAACAGGTTTTGAGATTAAGTTTTAGCTGCTTCTACACTGGCTTTAAGAACTGAAATTTTTAAGGAACCAAGAGTCCTCTTCAAAGAGAACTGACTTTGCTTAATGCTGTTTAAACTACATCTTCATTTCACTAAATTGTGTTCTTTTGGAAATGTCATGTGCACACAAGTAGGTTGTTTTGATTTTTTCATAATTGACCAATTCAAACCATACTGCTTCCTTGCAGGAATGTTTTGAAAGAGTGTAAATACTAAACTTGACACAAATAAAAGGCAATGCAGTCAAGGAGAACTATTTTCCCTAAAAAAGGAAGAAGAAACTAATTAGTGATGCATGACTAGACCTTCAGGATTAGGACAAAAGTATTTCAGGATTTGGTAGAAGAAAACAAATTACTTGATGCTAAGTTTGGAGCTGTCCATGTAAAGCTTGAAGGTTAGTATGGAAGAACGTACAAAAGTGCTATTTAGAGAAAAGTCTAATTAGAGTTCATCAAGATGAGCAGAATTGAACCATGGGAAAAGAGACAAATTGTTTCTCAGACACAGGCAAGGTGATATTTTCTATAAGAAATAGGAAACAATCTGAAAGTGATGCAAAGGGATTTCATGGAAAAATTTTAGAGACAGACACAAAAAGATATGCAAAATAAATGGTTCTTGGATGGATTTAAATCAAGAAATATGTATAGAAGGAACAAAACAACAGCAGCTGCAGTAGTCACATGAAACCTCTCTAAGAGAAAAATAGGAGCAATTTCAGACAGGGGAGGACACAATAAGGATGAACAAAGACAGGAAAGGAGCCAAAAATTATTTCCTGGGTCAAAGGAATCATTCACAAAATATATGTGATGGAAAGCTGTATAGCCAGAAATAAATGAAAAGAAAAGGGAAAAAAAAAAAGAAATATGGAGACAACAGCAAGGTACAAAAAGCAGTTGAGGGAAAGCATGTGGCAGAGCAAGTCACAGGAAGCATGTACTCTCTGTTGTTGGATAAGGATATTAATGTGTACGAGCAAAGGCTTCTGCATGAAATAGGCAGAGAAAAAAACAGTTCAGATCCTTGCAGGAAGGGATGGAAGATTTAGCAAGAGTGCAGCCACTTTCGCTTTTGCTGCAATGCAGTATGAGAAAATGTATGTAAGCCTCATGGTTGTTACCTGAACTGCCCTGCCAGAATGGGCAGAACAACTCAGAATGTTGAATCTAGGCCACAACATCCATATGGGTTTTGTCAGCAAGGCTGATAATGTAATAAAGGCCTACTGGGGAAATGCAGGTGTAGATGTAAGCATTTGGACAAGTCTGGGTGCCTGTATGATAGCTATGACAACAGAGCCATTCCTAAGAATACTTGTCTTAGCTTCAGGAAGCATGATAAAAATTTTATAGTCTATGGGATGCCTGAGAACTTGCCTTGCAGCAGAAAAGATTGAGGAAGATTTTCTTGGTGTGTTTAAGGGAGTCCTGATGCCTCCCAGACTCCAAGGATTCAGATACTTCTAAATACAGTATGACAGGGGACAGCAGCAGCATATGGCTGAGCACAAGTGAAAAGGGGGAGCTTCAGCAGTTGGAATTTCCAACACTGGTGTGAGATTAGGAAGTATGGGCCTTCTATAGCTACCAAAATCAAGTATCAGAACTAAGGGTCTGTGCTGAGCCCGAGCTACTGTGCAGCACCCAATCTTCTCTCTTTTTCTGCTAGACTATGTGATTATACAGGACCTCATCCTTGGGGCAATCCTTGGGGCATCACTTCTCCTTTCTTCTTCCCTACAGCCCAGCTACCATCTAACCAGCCTAAAGGACATCACTTACATGACCATTTCAGCAATTAAAGTGTGATTTGGGACACCATGTCAGATTGGACAATGTCAGATCTGAGGTACACAGTTTGTCTGTCTAGAAGACAACTCTCCCGGAATATACCTTCTTCTACACTCATATAACACAAGTCCAGGAAGGGTATGGTGAAATATGAGGTGAAATAGAAGTCCTTGCTGTTGACAATCTAGTATATTGAGACACTCAACAAAAAACCTAATGGCACAACTCATAAGATGGAGTACCAGCTAAAACTGAACCACAGCAAAATAAAAGCAAGTGTTGTGTGCATTACTTTGGCCAAACCTTAGGAAAAAATACCTCTGGACCTGTTCAAACAAAGTGGAGACAATAAAGCATTCTCAAATCTCTAACTTTGTGCTGGAAAAATCAGAATCCATAGTAAATGCAATGGTTTACCTCTTAAGAGATTTATACAGATCCTTATTATGAAGCCCAAAATAAAAAACACATCTTATTGGGAAAATTTGATGAGAACTTTGAGAATACAGGGGCTGCATCATTTTTAAGCCACAATAAATGGCAGCAACAAACTCACTGGATGTGTTCCAGGGTATGTTCCTAGAAATTCAGGTCACAACACTGAAAAGGTAGATAAGCTGTAAATAGTGGACGAAGCAGTATTTTACAGGAGACACTTTGGGGGCATAAGGATTGAGAGCATAGAACTATCACAGGAAAATTATACTCAAATAGAAAAGAATTTACCACTGTCACTGGATGTCAGTACATACTGTGCAGTATAGCTGAAATAGATTACAAACCTTAGGGGATATTTTTGACAAATCTTAAGCTTCTGCACCATCTAGACTTCGCACATGATCATAAACCTACAAAGGCATGACTTCAAAGTGAAATACAAGCCCAGAAGAGAAATTCCTGTAGCAACATGAGCTGGTGTCTGAAAAAAAAAAAAAAAAGCTGCAGAAATGCTAAAGAAAAATAGAGAACATTAATATGATGAATCTTTTGAAGGAATAGATCAGGATGACTTGTCCAAAACCAAGTTCTCCCATCCTATCAGGAACTCAGGAATGTGGAAAACAAAGTTAAGCTTGAAAATAAATGTAAATAAAGCAGTGACACTGAAGAAAGGTCCTTCCGGGCATCTGCAAAGATTTATGGACCAGACAATGATGTTATGGGATGTCTGGGGACCAGACATACTTCACCAGTTTCAAATGTGCATGAAGGACAAGACATGGTTAGGACATGCTGATGTTTTTTTTAAATAGATGTATATATTTTTTTAATATGGCAATAATATGTGTACAACAGCATCTGAAGCATTTGAATAATTGATCTGCATTAGTGAATTAATAGATACTTCCATTATGAAAACTGCTAGAGGCAGAAGCAGAGGCTCTTATACTAACAGATGATGTACTTTAGAGAGCCCAAGAGCAATGGATAACTGACCTAGAGGATATCCTTAGCCTGGTTATTATTACAAAAATATGTTTGAGGCAGCTCCAATAGACAATGCACTGATGATCTCTGGATTGGGTGACACAAAGGCGATGCTAATGAGCTAAAGCAGCAATAACAACCTCACTTCACACAATGAACCACAGGGTATATTTGAAAAATTTCCAAGCATTATTGTTTAGTTTATGTGCAGGCACACACAGACCAATAGGGGCAGAGGCATCCACTGGCTCTGCTCACCCTCCCTGGGGCTGGCTGAAGGGCACACAACTCTGCCAGCAGATTCTGATACTGTTTAAGGTGGTCAAGAGTGCTACCTCTTTTGTTTTATTAAGCTGCTAAAACACGCTTCTGGAGTCAAACATTTCATCTTCACAGGCAAGCAGAAACTGCAAAGCTGTAACCCCTGTGAAAGGACTGTGTTTTCCTTCCCAAAACCTTACACCAGGGTGAAATAAAACAGCTGAGTGAACAGAGGGGAAAAAATAGAAATACTACTTGTGATAAAAGTGCCAATACACAAAATTCCTTCCAAAAGAGGATTATAAGAAACAGTGCCACTCCAGTGAGATAACTGAACACCCTGGGCGGGGTGTTTCAGAGCCAGAGGAGGGGTTCCTCTCTATGTGAAATTGCAGATGCTTAAGACCCAGTTGTGTCTGTGTGAGTATGGCAGGTGTTGACCACACAGGCTCTGTTATGTGTGGAAGGTGATTTCCATCAAGCCATCTACCTCTGGGAGAAAACAAGCAACACAGCTCACAGCCTTGTTTAACCTAGTGACCATATATAAGAATGTGCAGAACAGATGATACAGGTGTGGGAAAAAATCCAAACTTAAAAATCAGGGTGCTTGTACAGCATCTGCTAAGTTGTCTACCCCCTTGGCTTAACCATATTAATTCCTAGCATCCTTATCCTGATTCTGATCCTGTGGTTTCCTTGAGCTTCATCTTCACTATGAAAACATGTATACAGAGCTTCTGGTCACAGACCCCAAAGATGCACTCACTCACAACATGAGAGATTTACTCTACTCAGCAAGCTTCCTAAATGCATGTCCCATGCCTGGGCTTGTATTCCCCATGGAAAGAGAACTGCGTTGTTACACAGACTCAAATGGAAGCTGTGTCCACTTGCATCTGGGTCAGAAGTGGGGGAACTAACTTGTGGTTTGATCTTGTAAAAACCGACCAGGATCTTTCTTGATATGAAACATTCTCACATGTATCTCCACCTGATCTAAAGCCCCTTCACTCTTTAGGTCTCTTCCTCTGCTGTACATACATCTCCTTTCTAGTACTTGCCTTCCTTTTTTAGGTCTTGAAGAACCTGTGGTGCCCTTCATAAGAAAGAAGTAGAACAGCACCAACCACTTCCCCAGGGTGTCTAGGAGAATTCATCCTACTCAGAAGCTCAAGATCTAGCAATTCACTGTGATAAGGTCCTCCAAATCTCACAGGCAGCATTTGGGGTATTCTCTGTTCCAGACACCTTACTGTCTTACATGTTGAATTGTTTCCTATTGCCATTTATGCATTCAAGGCAGGTACTGAGCTGCATGCTGATTTAAGTATTCTACAAGCTGTGATTCTGGAACAGCATGTTTTTCAATTTTGTATGCTTAATCTTATATAACAGAGAAGTATAGAGACACTGAGTTTGTAAGAAGGGCCATGCTTGCCTTATGTGAAAAGTTCTGTTTACTGGTTGACAAGGATGGCTGCTGCAGCTCAGCAGGAAACCACATGTGTCTGAGTCACAGGAATGATGAGGTAGGAAGGCAAGGCACCTCTGCAGATGGGCTACTCCAACATATGGATGAGCAGGGACACTGAGCAGCTTCCCCAGGGCTGTTTCTGATTTGGTTTCTGAAATGCCTTTACATATCAGAGGTCAACATTGTGACAAACAGCCTTAACTGACAAGTAACTTCAGGGCTGCTATCACTATTTTCAATTAAGTACCAAAAGTGCAAATGATGGCTAAAAGAATGATGCACTTCCAGTCCAAGGGATCCTTTGTGAATAAAAAGACATAGCAGCAGATTTTTTTACATCAGCTTATGGTCTTATTTGGAAAGACAACACCCAAGAGAGGTGATCTGCCTAAGGAATTAGGCCCTAGTTCTGATGAGTGTGAAACTGTCATGTCAGCTTTGCCAGCTGAGCAAATCAAACAACACAACCCAGACTTAGTCAGCACATGAAGCAGTTTAAGGTGTGCTACCATTTAATTTCTCTGTTCTGAGTTCCAAAGCCAGTAAGTAGTTCCCTGACTTTTTCCATCAGTTTTGGGAAAATGTCTCCTCTTTAAGTTTTCTTCCCTTTCAGAAGCTATTTTAGGCTGGCCTCATAAATATTAATCATTTTCCTCTTCAGGTTTTGAAGGATCCCTGGAAGATGCTGATTCTAGCTGGGGCATTTCTCAACTGACCAATCAGAACTGGTAACAAGGGCTACCAAGCTGGTGTCTAGAAATAGCCTCTGCTCTCAGCCAATCACTGGGATCAAGCAGTGGGGACAGGCATGGATGGCCTGGAAGCTGAGTGCTGTGCTGACTCTGACACCCACTGATAGCTGACAGCATGACTCACTGGTGTGACTCAGACCTGCAAACCCATCATGGATGTGTGAAGACTGCAAATTCCTCAGGGAGAGAATGCTCCAAACTCCTGTGTTGTGCTGCATTAAGACTCTCCAACTCCCCAACTCCCCAACTCTCCAACTCTCCAACTCTCCAACTCTCCAACTCTCCAACTCTCCAACTAATATGTGCCACTGGTGTTCATCTACAGCAGTGTAAGGATTGACATCTGTAGACCTGAGAAAATGCAGTTGTATTGCAGCAATGCCAGACATTACATATCTGTAACGCTACTTTTTCAAGAGAAGAATTGTGAGTAATCCTTAAGTAATGCTTCTTGGTCACTATCAGCATGGGCCAAGCCTGAATTCCTAGTAAAAGGAGGTTTTTAAAGTTTCCATTAATTTGAAATCCTGTTACACTTCTTTCAGGCTAATCTGATCCTAGATTACTCGCTCCAGAAGCCAGTGCAGTAGGACAGCGCTGTCAGCTGTCACAGCCAAGAGAAATTGGAAGAAGACCTTTGTTCTGAGTCTGTCATTGCATGGGTTAGTAATTTGTTCCTATGCAACACTGTTGATTTCCATTCTATTCAGAGCAGTTGAGACTAAAGCCTGACACTAATCTGGATGGAAGTTAAAATGCAGTTAGTTTGTTCAAGATGAGAAATAAAAGAGAAAAGACTCTGGAATTTTCACTCAGACAGCTATTAAATGACTTGGTACTTGATATTAAATGGTACCTGCTACTTGAGAAAAAAATACTATAAATGCCGTTAAAAAATGTTGAAGGATTCTGAAGTTGCTTATTTAAATTTTGACTCTGCAAAAACTGTCAGGTCTTCTTTGAGAAAGAAAAAAACAATCCTATTGTAAAATCAGTTTAGGCTCCCTATACCTTCAAGTTTAACTCCCCATACCATGCTGCAGCTGCAGTACATACTACCAGATACCTTGAAAGCATCCTCTCCAGGCCACCCGAGTACATGTACCATCCACACACCATGCCCCCAGATTTGGGTCCTATTGCCAAGCCTGTGGGAAATCCAGACCTCCCCACAGGTTTTTCCCTCTGTAACAGAAAGTGTCAGCAGCAAACAAGCAATGTGCTGCTAGCATTTCTGCAGATAGCTGCGCACAAAAGCCAAAGCCTGACGGTTACCATGGGATTATCTCATTAAGCTTTTACTGAATATACTGCATCCTTCAATGCCTGTTAATCTTTTCTACTCTTCTCCCTCTCCTCCTCTTCTCTTGCCCTCTGTGCAGGAACGTGGATTGTATTAAACCCTGGAAATGGTAAGGGAGCTGCTGTGCTCTTCACCCAGCAGTGTGGTTCCATGGTTGCATTTGGCTTGAAAAATCCTGTCCTTCAAAGGCATTGCTGTGTATTTTGGAAAAAAAAAAGAAATCAGCTACTGCACCTGTTGTTATTTATGAATAATAATAAAAAGCTCTGAAGAAGGAGCATACTTACTTAATCTGCTCTCCTGCTGAGAATTGGATCAGATTCTTGTTTTCCCTAAGCCACCTTTGTGTTCCTTTAGCAAGTGCAGGAGTCTTCAGTTGGGTGTGTTTTACAGTGGCTCCTGTGAAGGGCTATTTACACCTCCAGAGAGTCACTAGAGGGTCCCAGTAGCAAAGATGGTTATTATTTCATGAGAAGCAGTCCTTTTCAGTTTGTGCACATGTCCTGTGGTTGCAGGAATGATCCCTAGGGAAGACTTGGCTCTACGGAAATATTAACAGCATCTTGTGCCTCAGCAGAAAGAGTTCTGTTCTTTTGGATTCAACAAAGAACATGGCATAACCCACTATACCCAAACTGCCAGGGAGGCTAATGCCACATTTTAATGCACACCCTTTTTTACTTAAAGGGTTTTCTTCCCCCTTAGCTCCTCAGGTAAAAGAGCCTGAGTGACAGATTTTCCCCACTGCTGTCCAAATCCCCAGTGTATTCCAGACCTGTCAAGAAGATTGTCAGCTATTGCATTGCTCTCCTGCCATGGATGTTCCTGTTTGGAGAAAGCTGCTAGCCTGGGTCAGGCTGCCTGCACTGGCCCCAGGTGTTCTGTGGGCTGCAGCCCAGAGCTGCTGCTGCTGCTGTAAGCCCACAGAAGGTTTTAGAGAGCCGGGAAGGGAATTATGGTGACTTGCTGCTGGCACATTCCAGTTAATGTGTTTACTCACTTTCTTCGGGATCTTATGAGAATTGCCAGTGAATTCAGATAACTGACAGGATCTTAGTTATAATTAGTAGCAGCTAGCAGCTTCCATTCTGACACACGGGAAGGACTAGCAGCATTTTTCTTAAGGCAGAGTTGTTATGCTCTCCTCCAGAGAGGTACTTAAAAAAGTACATTTTCTAGCAAAAAGCCTCTCCCACTTGTTTAGGACAGATGGGAGAGGAAGGGATTCTGAAATGATGGAGTTTGAGGGTAAAATTTATTGTACAAAGTGTCACAGAGTGTGGGCTGACACAGATCAGCTATTTTTGTTATCACTGCATACATCCATTATATCAGGAACTCAAACAATATCAGAGCAGATGTGGATGAAGTTTGTATCTCTGTGTTCATAAAAGCTGTGAAAAATCACAGGGAAGTGAGCAGAAATTACATGTAAATGTAGAGACCTGAAACTCAAGGGCTGAATCAAATTACTGAATTAACTTAACCTGATGAGCAAAGTGTACCTGTCCACAGGGTCTAATCACAAGGCACTGATTTTCAAAGGTCCTTTTGTTCCTCTTCAGAGGAATTCAAAAATAAAAATAAACAATAACGGGCATTCAAAAAGGCCCGAGAAGCTAAATACCCAAGAAGAGTTTAAGATCTGCTGACTTTCAGTGAAACTGGGGGTCTGATTTGAGGGTAACTCTCCTCACAAACACCACAGAAATAAAGTGGCTGAAGGAATGGCTTGGGCTGCTGCATCCAGTTCTTTACAACTGCAAACAGCCCACAATGTTTGAGAAGGCCCAGCCTGAGGGGACCTTCACCATCAGTATTTCCTCTGAAAGTCTCTTTGTGATACAGGCCTGCAAGTCCTTCTAGGAATCTGCCTGGTCTCTTTCTCCAGGTTCTGTTATGGACTGTACAGATGAAAAGCAAATAATTCAGGGACAAAAAATGAATGATGAACTTCCATTTCACAAATCTGGGGCCCTTATGAATGCAGATGACAGCAAAGGCGATAGGACTGGGAGATCACCTGGGACAGTGACAAGTCAGCCATTTAAGTAGAGTGTAACAACCTGAAATCAACAGAGCTTTTGGCCATAACTGTATGACTTCCAGGACAGAGGAGCTTTTTTTTGTAGTGTGAGTGGTTTTTAGGCCTGAACTTGGGGGTAGTTTTTGAGATTGATCCTGATGGTTAACTTAACAGTGTGCTGGTGTTATGGAATATTTTCATGTCAATATTTTCCTGCTACTTCTCAGATGTGATCTGAGTTAAAACAGAGACTTTGGAAGTGATTCCTACAGATGCAGACTTGCTCTTCCAGCTGGTGCCAGGAGGATGTGATCTCTTGCATGATACTATTGGTCAGCTCTGGATGCTACTAGTGATGGAGCCAACACAGGGAGTGGGAATTTTTGGGGCTCTGGCAGAAGCTGGGAGCAGGGATGTAGATGTTGCTGCCCTCACTGGTTGCCCCTGCTTGAAGGATTCTCTACTCCATTTGTGCCTAAATCTGTCCCTGCTCAGGTGGTACAGCACCACTGGCACACTGGATGCTTTTCCACTAAGGATGTGGAGACCCTACTTAATTTTAATTGGCACTCATGTGTGGTTCAGCTCAATAACTCAACGTGCCCATGACAACTGAGCCTGATGGGGGGCAACAGTCTCAAGTGCTCAGGTGTGAGAAGGACAAGCTCAAGGGAACAGGCCTGAAGGAGCTGTGCTAGTTTCTCATATGTATCCTTTCACAGAGCAGAATATGTATGAGTTGTACACATCAGTGGCTGTCAGGGTGGGAGCTCACCCAGACAGAGTTTTGTCAGGAACTGCATTTCAGGCTGTAAAGTAATGAACAAGAAGCATTTTTGCACAGGAGAAACTGCAGACTGAGAAATGCCTTTGGCAAAAGTATTGGATTTCTAGAAGCACTGGATATTATTAGACTGTCTTTTGAGGTGGTGCTTTATCTTTCTGTTTACGTGCAAAAATCTTCCTGCTGCTGAATTAGTTTGCTCAATGGAAATCTTATCAAGTCTGAGGACCTCTGTGTAACTGAGCAGGAAGCTAGAAGGATGTGAAATATTTACCCTGAGAATTCTGGATTACAACTAATATTTAGTGTGTATTTATAAAGGGAAAAGAGGTTATGTAGCAGATTCCCACTATCACATTGGCAAAATAGCTATGCAAATGTCTTTTGATTTCTCCCTAATACTCATGTTTTGCAGAAAGCCTCCCAGGGTGTTAATCCCCTGGGTGATATTAATTCACATGAAATGAAATACACAGAGGAGTGGGAATGATAGAAAGATTTTACTGGCACAAATGTAGCAATGAGCAAGTTATATGGGTCAGCACAAATGAGTACAGATAAAATTTTTATATCACCATGTATTTCACAAATGCTGAGCATGAAAGGGGAAAAAAAATTCTCAATTTTTGTAGAGCATTTAAAAATTATTGAGGATATGGCTGTGGGTTTTTGTTTTTCAAGGAAAGCAAATATTCAGGCATCTTAATCACAAAGTATGAGATCTTGAAATCTCATTGAAACAAACAGCAAGATTCCCACTGGCCTTAACGGAGGTGGGATTTCATCCAAGTGGCCAACTATAGGACACTCAAACAAGGGAAAAATGCATTTTAGAAACTGATGGTTTGGGTTTTTTTTCTCTCTCTTAATATGCAGATCTGTTATTTTCACTCCAAAGGTTAATTCTGAGACTACCTCAGACCAACAAGGAAGACTTTTGCATCCTCTTGAGATGCTGTTTTTTTCCAATGGGGAAATGAGAGGCAAATCATAGAATCAGAGAATGGCTGAGGCTGCATCTGATAATCGTCGAGTCCAACAACCCTACTCATGCAGAAGTTTGCCCAGGACCATGTCCAGTCAAGGTTTGAGAGACTCCAAGAATGGAGAACCCACAACCTCCCTGGGCAATCTGTGCTGGTGCTCAGTGATTGTGACAGTGAGAAAGAGTTTGCTGATATTCAGAGGGAACCTCCTTTGTTTCTGTGTTCGTCACCAGGTACCACTGAGAGGTGCCTGTCTCCATCTGCCTATTATAGTATGCTTAGTAGATAGGGTGGAGTTTTCTAAATCCACTGGGGAAGGCTGTCACATGATGCAGACTTCCAGGGCTCTTGTCACTGGGTCGGTCTTTCACTTTTCCTGAGAAGTTGTTCCTAGCCACCTAAAAGTGAAGTAAGAATTTGACCACCACTGAAGATGCCTGAAAATCCCACCCATGCTGCATGTATGCATGCAATGAATATGTTAATTGAAACAAAACAAAACAAAAATGTTAGCGGTTGAGTGTTCCTGATAGTTTAAAATAAAAAATATTTGCCCAAATGAGACTCGACACTTTCAAAGGATGGTTTCTTTTCTGTTTCAGTTCTTCGTCTTTCACAGACCTCTGTTGTACCCAGTATCTGCCATTTTGAAATCTGACTTGACCTAATTTAGCCATTTCTATTGACTTTGAAGCACATACTGTGATAGTATTAAAATACAGAATCATGGAGTCATGGGACGGTTTGAGTTTGAAGGAACCTTAAAGATCATCTAGTTCTAAAACCCCTGCCATGGATAGGGAGACTTTTCACTAGACCAGATTGCTGCTGCCTGCTGGGATGAACTAAGCAGGATGGAGCCTGTGTCCCTATGTGTCTCTGCTGCTCGGCATTTGTAAGCAAGGTAATGAAATAAATGCACTCTTGGCTTTTCAGCTGTGGTTTGATGGTTGCCTTTGGTTTCCTGCGTGTGCCAATTCATTCACCATTCAACCTGGACTTGAACACTTTCTGGAATGGGCAATCCATCACTTCTCCAAGTAATCTGTTCCAGTGCCTCACCATCCTCAAAGGAAAGCATTTTTTCCTAATATCCAACCTAAGCTGCCCTCTTTCAGTTTTAAAGCCATTCCCTTTATCATATCACTTTGCACCCTTGTAAAAATGTATCTAAACTTAAGGAAAAGATGGTGAAACTGCTGACCTTCTTAAAACATTCTTGCATTGTTTCCCTGGATTTGAACTACAAAGTAGAAGGAAAAAGTAAAGAGAGAACAGTTATTCTGTTTAGCATCAAGAGTGTTCAAAATGTTTTTCATAGTAAGTTTCTGTCTAAAGTTTAAGCAGGTTACACTAGACAAGAACTTACATCTTTGCCATGTTGAGCAGACACTAAAAGCAAAGATTAAATGGAAGACACATCTTTATATTAATTATAGATGGCTAGTGTTTCTCAGGACCTGAGGGAAATAAACAAAAGTTCTCAGCTCCTGAAAGTTTGGAGTGTACTGCTTTAAATCAGTAAATGTGGACAATTTACATGCCTAACATACCACATATCAGCATGAAAACGTTTGTCAGAAATTGATGAATGAAACTAGAAGAATAATGAAGAAAAATGACAGTATACAAACCCTCCAGAAAGCAAAATAAACAATGTAAGTGTTTGGTAAATAAATCCCTGCAGAACTCTCAGAAATGAGTCACTGATTAATTGAATCAATCCATCAACCTTTTGTGATTACATCAATATGCAGTCCCTTCGATGTTCTTCTTCCATTGCTACTGTTTTAACTGCCTTTAAAATGTAAGATAAGATATGTCTATATAGAGATACCATAAAATAATTGGAAGCCCTAGGAAGATATAATTAGCTGATTCTTTTACTTAATTCTTATATGTAATGCTGTAAATAACCATATCACATTATAACTGTACTCCAAGTTCGTTTCCCTGCTCTTCTCCTTTTTCTGAATTTTTTTGTCACCCACTTCTTCAACTAACTGAAATTTAACAGTAGAGTGAGACTGTGAGATTATATTTTTCTTTTTTTTTCCTAATTGAAATGTTCTCATTAAATTATCGCATAAAAGCTTTGTAGAAAGGACTGTCTTATTTACTCTGTTCATAGATTGCACCATGCATGTACCTCTAGTAATTATCAGAAATAACAATATTTGTGTATCAAATGCCTGTCTAGAAAACTCACCTTTATGTGAGTTGGAAACAATGGATGTGACAAAGAGCAGTATGTAATTTTGGGAGGGTATTTGGGGTTGTGTTCAGGAAGAGAGAGTGAGAATGGGACAAGAAGATAGTGACGGAGAGAAAGAAATTAACTAGGTATAAAACATCTGTGTGGCAGAGCTAGAGGCTGTTGCAGAGCACCTGCTGAATATGAACATGTTTTTTCACCTTAAGCTCCCCATAACCTATTTCACAGCAGGACAAAGGCAAAACTGTGAAAGTGATAAGGTACCAGATGGTGGTAAAGACCCTTTTCCATTGGTGGATGCTGAAGTATGGCTTTTGAATCAGATGTGGCTGCAAGCATTATTTGTTTTTTTAATTCTCAGGTTTCGGAGGGCTCCTGTCTATCCAAAATAATAATCCCAAGGCATTTAGAAGTCCCAAGAGTTAAGTCTTCTACTCAAAAGAGAGCAGAAATGGTGGTGTTTTTATTGGATTTTTCATTTAAAAATGTCTTTTGTGATCTTGGCAGGACTTGGAAGACACATGTAAAAGACGTAAATTTCAATTAGTTTCTGAGAGATAAAGAAAAAGTGCATTTTTAAAAGGCCCTTCTTTTGTATATATGGAGAGAGATGTGCAAGAAATGTATGAATGATGCTACTTAGAACTTCACATTTGGTACAGTATCTTCCTAAGCCACTCAGCTATTCCAAGGTCTCAACTCTGACTAGCTGCAATTGCTTCTGTTTTTGAAGGTCTGAACAGAGGGCCTTGTCAGGACATGAGATCAAACAGAGCTGATTTCTCCAGTCCATGTCAGGAGATGAAGCATATTGGTGACTGCAGGAAGAAAATCTTTTTTAGTGATTGATTCTGTGGTGTGCCACTTCTGTATGTGAATGAGTAATTGCAGTCTAAAGGGCAGTTTCTTTTATGCATTGTAATTGCATTTAATACTGCACATAGCTTGGAGCAGACCAATTAGCTTAACAACCGTCTTCATCTTTCTCCCAGGAGCAGTGGACACAGTGTTGTCTGCAGTACTGCTGTGCATTGGTTCTTCAACAAAATCTGGCTTACCTTTCATGTCTGCTGTCAATCCACATGTACTGGGAAGATGCCAGATTCAGGATAGCTAGAAAACAAACTCAAGAAGTCTGTCACTTTCATCTCAGCTACTCGATAGACAGTCAGCAAGCAATACATACACATAGACTATTCATGGGGCTTTCCATCTTTGTAAGAAAGGTCCTCCTCCTCTTAGTATTTGCATTTAAAAATAAAACAGAGGACTGGAAATGAAAATATTACGAGCTGAAGTGATTCACGGTGTGTGGATTTTTGATTTGGCTACTATCAATGTACTCAAATGGAAGGTGAGCATGCAAGTGATGAAACTTCAGACACTGAGTGTCGCTGAGGTTTTTTTAATGACCGTTCCTACCTGGAGACATCCAGTGATCAATACATGACTGTGCCAGACTTTGTCAAAATGCTGTGCAGCAGTGGAGTATTGTAAACAGTACTTAAATTAAGCAAGTGGAGCACAAACCATTTCTCCTTACCTGACTGAAAAGTGTCACTTGCACTATTATGAAGACCTAAAAAATCCTAATGAAAGAACTCTCTTTCTAAGGAATCATCCTAAGACAGCATGACCGAGTATCTCAAAATGTGTATCATTCTGCTCCACCTTTATTAAATGACTTCAGGCAAGCTGTCAATATATATGAGCTCTATAAACATTTTGCCTAAGACAGGATTCCATCATTTCAGTGTAGGGACAATAAATAGCATATAAAATAATATGAATGCAGAGGAAATATCCACGTTACATATCTCCTTCTGAATAAGTATTATTTTTGCCATACTTAACGCTGTTGGCAAACTCTATACCTATCATGGGCTTAAAATTCCTGATAAGTGAGCAAAACCAGCCCTATTTTCTAAGTAAAAAGTCTGTTGCAGTCAGCCTTGTAAAAGAAACCTTTTAGTGTCAGTGATAATGAAAATACCTAGTACATATGACAGTGTTAAAATGGTGTCATGACCCGACAATTTCTATTCAGTGCTGTCACATCCATGCACTGCACAGATCGGGATTGTCATCATGTAAATGTAATAGGATTCTTTATCCTGCATTGTTGCTCAGCTGGGAAGAGCAATTCTGAGTTTCCTGTAAGTTCTGAATAGCAGCAGGGGCCATGAATAGCTTGGAAACCTATATTTTTTCCATTTATTTTTTTTAAAATGCAAATTACACTAGTAAGTCAAAAAAATCACTTTTGTTAAAAATACATTCAGAATTAACAAATGCCAAAAAGAAAAGAAAAGAAAGACACATTTGGATTGTATCTCTTGCCTTCTGAATATTTTAGTTTATAACAAAAGCCCAGCCTAGAAAAATAACATTCTTTACTGGATTTTGAGGAGGATACAGCTGTACAAATCAAAAATGCCATCCAGATATTCTCACATTACTGTGCTCTAAACTGCTTCCGGAAGAGATCTGTCCACTAATCGTTTCGTTGAGTAGTCAA
>VWYP01009904.1:9165-20233 GCA_013400435.1 Pycnonotus jocosus | reverse complement strand
CTCTGGCCACCTCCAGACATGGAGCCTCCACTGCCAGAACTTCTCTGTCCTCCACCTCCAGAGATAGATCCTCTCCTGCCAGAGCTGCTCCCACGTCCAGAACTCATCCCCCCACTCTGGGGGCTGCAACTGCCACTCCCAGAGCCTGATCCGTGACCACCAGAGCTCTGACCACCTCCAGATATGGATCCTCTGCTGCCAGAGCTGCTTCCACCTCCAGAGCTCATCCCCCCACTCTGAGGGCTGCAACTGCTGCTCCCAGAACTGGATCCATGACCACCGGAGCTCTGACCACCTCCAGACATGGAGCCTCTGCTGCCACAGCTNACCCTCTGCTGCCCCAGCTGCTCCCACCCCCAGAGCTCATCCCCCCCCTCTGGGGGCTGCAGCTGCCACTACCAGAGCCTGATCCGTGACCACCGGAGCTCTGACCCCCTCCAGACATGGAGCCTGTGTGGCAAGAACTTCCCTGTCCTCTGCCTCCAGACATGGATCCTCTGCTGCCAGAGCTGCTCCCACCTCCAGAACTCATCCCTGCACTCTGGGGACTGCAACTGCCACTGCCAGAGCCTGATCCATGACCACCGGAGCTCTGACCACCTCCAGACATGGAGCCTCTCTGGCTCCCACTGCCGGAGCCCATGCCCCCACTTTGGGGGCTGCATCTGCCACTGCTGGAACCAGATCCATACCCACCAGAGCCCTGGCCACCTCCAGACATGGAACCTCCATGACAGGAACTTCCCTGTCCTCCACCTCCAGACATGGAGCCTCTCTGGCTCCCACTGCCGGAGCCCATGCCCCCACTTTGGGGGCTGCATCTGCCACTGCTGGAACCAGATCCATACCCACCAGAGCCCTGGCCACCTCCAGACATGGAACCTCCACTGCCTGAACTTCCTCCCCCATATCCTGAGCCTTTTCCACCTCCATAACTTGACCCACCACCACCAGGGCTGGATCCTCCACCTCCAGAGCTGCTGCTGCCCTTGGACATGGAGCCTCCACCGCCAGAGCTTCCTCCTCCATATCCTGAGCCTTTTCCACCTCCATAACTTGACCCACCACCACCAGGGCTGGATCCTCCACCTCCAGAGCTGCTGCTGCCCTTGGACATGGAGCCTCCACCGCCAGAGCTTCCTCCTCCATATCCTGAGCCTTTTCCACCTCCATAACTTGACCCACCACCACCAGGGCTGGATCCTCCACCTCCAGAGCTGCTGCTGCCCTTGGACATGGAGCCTCCACCGCCAGAGCTTCCTCCTCCATATCCTGAGCCTTTTCCACCTCCATAACTTGACCCACCACCACCAGGGCTGGATCCTCCACCTCCAGAGCTGCTGCTGCCCTTGGACATGGAGCCTCCACCGCCAGAGCTTCCTCCTCCATATCCTGAGCCTTTTCCACCTCCATAACTTGACCCACCACCACCAGGGCTGGATCCTCCACCTCCAGAGCTGCTGCTGCCCTTGGACATGGAGCCTCCACCGCCAGAGCTTCCTCCTCCATATCCTGAGCCTTTTCCACCTCCATAACTTGACCCACCACCACCAGGGCTGGATCCTCCACCTCCAGAGCTGCTGCTGCCCTTGGACATGGAGCCTCCACCGCCAGAGCTTCCTCCTCCATATCCTGAGCCTTTTCCACCTCCATAACTTGACCCACCACCACCAGGGCTGGATCCTCCACCTCCAGAGCTGCTGCTGCCCTTGGACATGGAGCCTCCACCGCCAGAGCTTCCTCCTCCATATCCTGAGCCTTTTCCACCTCCATAACTTGACCCACCACCACCAGGGCTGGATCCTCCACCTCCAGAGCTGCTGCTGCCCTTGGACATGGAGCCTCCACCGCCAGAGCTTCCTCCTCCATATCCTGAGCCTTTTCCACCTCCATAACTTGACCCACCACCACCAGGGCTGGATCCTCCACCTCCAGAGCTGCTGCTGCCCTTGGACATGGAGCCTCCACCGCCAGAGCTTCCTCCTCCATATCCTGAGCCTTTTCCACCTCCATAACTTGACCCACCACCACCAGGGCTGGATCCTCCACCTCCAGAGCTGCTGCTGCCCTTGGACATGGAGCCTCCACCACCAGAGCTGGATCCTCCTCCATATCCTGAACCTTTCCCTCCTCCAGAACTGGATCCACCATGACCAGAGCTGGACCCCCACCCTGCAGAGCTGCTGCCACCCCCGGCCATGGAGCCTCCACCACCTGCGCTGCCTCCTCCTCCATATCCTGAGCCTTTCCCACCTCCACAGATGGACCCACCCCCACCAGAGCTGGATCCACCCCCTCCAGAGCTTCCACCTTTTCCCCCTCCAGAGATCGGCCCTTTCATTCTGCTCCCACTGGTACCATCAGAGCTCATTCTCCCCTTCACACTTCTTATGCCTCCAAAGACTCCAGTAGTTCTGGCATTGTGGTCAATGACACCTGCAAGAAATGGGAATTACATTCAATTTATTCTTTTTACCCCAAAAAATTCACTGCAGGGCTGGTTTAAGCATCATCCTTCCTACCCTGGTGGTCATGGACTTATCTTCAAAGGGGCCAACAAGAATCTCCGTTAGCAGAGATCAACCTTTGGAGTATTCTCTCATTTTTCTGGGCTTTTTTAGATTTTTTAAAAACATAATTTATGTTTTATTCCACCCATGAACACTCAGTGCAGCCCATCCTTTACAAAGACCAAGACTCTGTGTCTTCTTCAGCTTTCTCAACTTTTCCACAAATTTTTGGACTAGTTTTTATTTCCTCCCCTTCTGCCCTGCATCAAACAGACCTATGGGTTAAATGCGGTGTTTCTCATTTCCTCCAAATTGACTCGGAATTAGCCAATAATTCTGAAGCCAGCAGTTATATTGACGTGTGTTCACAAACTCCCCTTCACATCCTTTCCTGAATTAAGATGGGAACTGAGATAGTTTGTTCCAATGATGTCAAGACCATGAAGTAGGAAGAGTTTTCTTTTAAAAACCTTGAGAAAATCCTTGGGATACTCACAGATTGTGGCCGGGGATCCTTCCTGAATCCTGTGGAGGAAAAGTGACACTGAGGTAAAGCAGCCAAAAAAATCAGAATTAAAATTCCGGTTAGGCTCTATCAACCAGGCCAGGCCCAGTCCATCCCAGAGATCCCAGTGACAGATCCATGGACACTCTGCTTTCTCTGGGTGTTTCCTCCAGGGTGGATTTTGCCCCCACCTGTTCTCCTCCTCCTCCAGGAGTGATCGATACATGGCAATCTCAATGTCCAGGCCCAGCTTCACGTTCAGGAGCTCCTGGTAATCCCGGACAAGCTGAGAAAGGTCATCCTTGGCCTGGTGGAGGGCATTTTCCAGCTCCTGGAGCTTTTCCTGGCCGTCCCTGAGGGCCGAGCTCCCACGGTGCTCAGCATCTTTAATGGAGTCCTGGAGGCTGGAATTCTGGAGAGGGAACAAAGGGAGTATGACCATGTCCCTTCTGTGGGAGGATTTTATCATAGAATCATGGAGTATCCATAGTCAGGAGGGAACCACAGGAATCTTCAAGTCCAGCTCCTAGCCCAGCACAGGAAAACCCCCAGATCTCATAATTTTCATATCCTCCCAGCATTCCTTGGGAATCAAAAGGCTTTCCTCAGTGACAGAACGCCAAAAATACATCAGACTGGGTAAATTAATACGATTAAACTCCAATATAGAGCCCAAAAATCTAAATCTGCTTCATTTGGTAGAGAAAACTTCATCTAAGTTTGCCTCCAAATGAGTGGCTGCCCCATACTGCACTGAAATCCCACGGAAAAGGGGCTTAAACCATTTAGTCCTGCTGGAAAGTATCAACTTTACCCTTTTCCTTGTGATTTCAATTTCTTGCTGGAGCCTTTGGATCTGCCTGGCAAGTTCCTGGATTTCCTGGTGACTGTTCTGCAGCTGCTCTCGTTGATTCGCCCACATGTTCTGCAGGTCCTGGTACTGAAGGGAAGAGGACACAACACATTTTTGGTTTCTTTTCCAACGAGGAGATCTGTGTTCCTGTTTGCTTGGTGCCCACTCACCCTGCCCCGGTACATGGCGTCCACTTCAGCTGTGCTCCTGTGAGCAATCCCCTCATACTCCTGCCTGACCTCCTCGATGATTCCATCCATGTTCAGGTCCCTGTGGTTGTCCATGGACAGGATAACATCAGTGTTCCCAACCACTGTTTGCAGCTGGGACAGCTCCTGCATGGAAAGTCAGGTTAGGGAATTTTTACAGTCCTTGTGGTCAGTCCAGGTCTTTATGAGGGAAAATGGGACCTGTTGGTGGCCAATTTCCTACTGGAATTTCTCCACCTGCAGCCCCCTGGTACCACTGTACCCCCACCACTTGTGATTTTCAAGGTCACACCAGACCCCTTTTCACTCACAAAAGGCCAAGGATAATTAATTCCCCAAGCCAAAAAATTCCACCCAAGCAAAGTTTCTGGGAATCTCCAGAAGGTGTGTCCTTCAAGATCTGAGGGTAAGATTTTAATCACTCACAGCTGCATATAAACACCGGAGGAACTCCAGCTCCTGCCTCAGGATATCTACTCGGACATCAAACTCCATCTTTCCCATGTAGGCACTGTCCAGTTCCTGTAAAAAAACCCCCAAACCATTGGAATATTTGCATTTTGTTGATCCAAATACTCCGCTGAAGTGCAATTCTTGGGATATTTTCATAAAGCCTTCATTCCTGGGATCAAATAATGGCCTAGAGGTCTCAGATGTCATTTGAAAAGCAATGGGAACAGAGAGAAAGTGTTTAAGATGAAAAAATTGGCTGGGAAATGAGTACCACAACTGCAGCAATAAATCTGTTTCTGGGCAACATGAGAAATGGGAGAACACCATTTTTATTCCTACATCTAGTAAAAAGTTGCCTACATTTTCTCTTCTCAGATAATTTTATTCTTCTAAGCCATCTACAGACATTATTTAACATAATAACAATATTCCACCCAGATTGGGGTTGAGTGAATAGGGAAAAACCATCACTTTTTAGATATTTGTCCTGCAAAGGACCAACTCATTCTCTAGAGGAAATGATCCCTTCTCAGTATTGTTGTAGGTTTCAGTTACGTTGGTTAAAAGTAGATAAAGTTCAGCAAAAACTTCAGGTTTTGAGAACCTTGGCAACCACCCAGATACTGTTTTATTTCCAAGGCTTTGATTTTGCTCAGGGTCTCAGGTTAATTCACCTTTTTAAGCTCCACAAACTCCTCCTCCTTGGACGTGCGTTTGTTGATCTCATCCTCGAATCTGGGGGACCGAAGGAAGTAGATTATTATCTATTATCTATTATCTATTATCTATTATCTATTAATCTATTTAGTTAATCTATCCATTAATTAATCTATTTAATCTAATTAAATTAATTAAATTATCTTTAATTATTAATCCTAATTTTTAAGTCAGGTGGACCAGTAAACAACCAATCACCCAAAGACTGGACATGTTGAGTTTTCATTTTACTTTAATTGCAATTTCTGGCAAGTGCAAATCCTGTGCAAAAAATGGGGTCAATACAGATCGGTCCTAAATTTAATAATTCTGAACTAAACCTTCAATTTCTCAGAGTTGTGGGTGAACATAAATTACCTAAGCCAGAAAAGGTGACAACTCTTCCCAACTTGACCCCAAACTCAGCTCTGTCCTTCCCCACCAGGGCCCCACAAGTGGAATCCCAGGTCACTCACTTCTAGTGGGGAGAAAGAAGTCAGGGAAGGAATGATGATGGGAGAGATCATCACAAAGTTTGATTTTTCTCTCATTTTTGGGAGTTCAACCCTTACCAAGCTCTTCCAGCATCAAAGTCAAGCCCCATAATGCACATGCAGCAGCACAGAGCTAAGAAACTCCAAACTCCTGCAGATGCAAAGCTGATCTTTGCCATCCAAGGGCACAATGAGCATCGCCTGGGAAAATCCCAGCACCTGTTTTCCCAGATTTGTGACTATTCACCTGTTTTTGTAATCCTCCACAAGCTGGAGCATGTTGTAGGCTTCGGGATCCAGCTGCTCCTTCTGGCTCTGGAGCGTCTCGAGCTGCCGCTGCAGGCTGGTGACGTAGGACTGGAAGAAGTTGTTGATGTTCCTGCTCTCCTCGGGGCCGGAGCTTTGCTGCTGCAGAAGTTCCCACTTGGCCAAGAGTGCCTGATTCTGCCGCTCCAGACATTGGACCTGGAAGGGAAAGCAGATCCAGATCCATGTCTCCAGCCAGCATCTCTGCCAAGGAGCCGGGCTGGGAGAGCTGAGGGTGTTCACCTGGAGAGGAGAACGGAAAAGAGATCCTGAAGCCCCTTCCAGTGGCTAAAGAGGCTCCAGGAGAGCTGGAGAGGGACTTGGGACAAGAGCCTGGAAAGAAAAAACAAGGGGGAATGGCTTCCCACTGCCAGAGGGCAGGGATAGGTGGGATATTGGGAAGAAATTCCTCCCAGAGAGGGTGGTGAGGCCCTGGAATGGATTTCCCAGAGGATACTTCATTCCTGGAAGTGTCCAAGGCCAGGTTGGATGGGGCTTGGAGCAGAATGGTCTAGTAGAAGGTGTCCCTCCCCATGGCAGGAACTGGATGATCTTTAAGGTCCCTTCCAATCCAAATCACTCCATGATTCCTATAATATTGACCAGGTGATAACCTGCGCTGCCTCCACTGCCACCACCTCCACCTCCATGCTTCCTGGACACCCAAAAGTTTAGGAGGGAAAGAAGAGTCACAGACAGACTAATTTTTCAGGACTATGGAATCTTAAACCTCCTCAGTGTAACCAACACCTCCTGTCTGGTGAAACAGGAAACCCTGAAGTCTCCACATGTAACAGAGAGAAGCAGAGACAGAGACACCTCTCAGATACCACTGGGGTGGAAGAGCTTTTGTGGCTGGTTTGAGCTTGAAGCAGAAGAGAAGACAAAACTGGAGACATGGAAAGTCATTAAAGAGCTGAAGATGGACCACCTAATAGAGGGCAGGGCTTCCAAACCAAGAAGTGATTTGTTTGATAATTCAGAGAAATTGAATTCACTTGCAGTTTCTGGCAAGTGCAACCCCCTGCAAGAAGAGGCACTAAAATAGCCTGTTCTTGCAAGGTTTGGCTTTGCTTGAGAAAAAAACACTAACTCGTCAAGATGTCCAAGTCCATCACTCATTTTCCTGCTGTCATCAACAACCTCCAGGCACCAGAATATAGGAATATATATTCCCAGAAACCCCTTTCCTCACAAGAGGAGTGAGTCTACATGCCGGTGACATCCTGGCAGTTTATTGTCCTGCCACAAACGATGACTCCAAGATCTTTATCCCAAGGCAAAAAGTGATTCACACAGCGGGTTTACAGTGACCCATTGTGAGCTTCACAGCAGCCTGTGGGAATTCAGCCAATGCTGGGATTTTTGTGGGGAGAAGATGGAACATGGAAGTGTCCCTGTGACTCACCTTGTACCTCCCCCTTCCCAGATAACAGCACAGAGACCAGGGCTCACCTTCTCGATGAAGGATGCGAATTTGTTGTTGAGAGCTTTGATCTGCTCCCTCTCATCCGAGCGCACTCGCTGGAACTCGGGGTCCACCTGGAGCTGTATTGGCCTCAGCAGGGTGGTGTTGACATGGACCTCCTCAATGCCTCGGAGAACTCCAGCCTGTCCCAATCCCTGTCCAGCCCCTTGTTCTCCTACTCCAAGGCCTCCTCCGAGCACCTCCCTGCCTGAGCCTCCTCTGTAGGTGCCACCAAGCCCAGTTGCACCACTTTGAAAACGCCCCACGAAATATCCTCTTTCACCAAAGCCCCTCTCAGGTTGTCTCCAGCCACCAAACCCAAGGCCTCTCCCATATCTTACTCCTTCTCCTCCATAGCCTCCACCAGTACAGACATTCCTGAACCCTCCAAGGTTGTGGAGGCTCCTGCTGCCATATCCATGCCCAAACCCTCTGAATCTCCCGTCTCCACCACCCAAGGTCCCGCAGTGAGCGGAAGAAGAGCTGAAACTCCCGTCCCCGTATCTGGAGAAATATCGTCTCATGGCAGCACTTCCAGGCAGGAGAGCTGGTGGAGGAGGTGGTGAATCAGGAGGAGAAATGAGAATGAAGGATCCTCAGCTGCTCTGGAGGAGTATGGAAGTTCTCCTTTATACGTTCTGGAGGAGCTTGTCTCCATTCCGTGGTAATTAGCAGGTCTCTCATGTTATTGGGTTTGGTTCATCAGGCAGCAATTAATGGCTGCCCTGAGAGGTCGGATAAACACCAGCACCAGTGGGGCAGTTGTGAAATTCCCCAAATCCTGCCTGACTCATGAGCTTTGCTGACAGATCTCCTTATCTCATTAGCCTCCATCCGTAATTACAGTTACCTCTGCTCATCCCCAGAGCTTGTTCTCTCCCCTATTTCCCCACCTCTGTTGGTATTTCAAGGGGCACAAGATCCTGGTGGACCTTGGGGGTGTCTGATCTCCCTTCACCACATCACCAGGAGCACCTACTGCACCCTTTGCTTCCCATTCTTGTTCTTTTCTCATTCCCAGAATATCCCAGGAGCAACTTTTGCTTTTTATGGGGAGGATCCATCCCTCTCCCCATCTCTGTGCCACCTTTCCGATGTTCAGTGGCCATGGTCACATGGAAAAGCATTTGAGGGCCAAACCCTACTGCTGGCAGCATCACTTAGATGCTCCAGCCTGGATTAATTTCTCAAGAAATCACTGAGATGGGGTTCCTCCAAAACTGCCTTTGGAACCACTTCCCCATGGGAAGAACCTCCTCTTTGTCCCTTACATGACCTTAGGAGGAGCTGGACTTCACCAGGCAGGATCATCTTCCTCCCAAAGGAGCTGGATGAAGCCAGGCTGAGAATCCACCCGTTATGTAGAGGTTCTGTGGTCAGGGCTGTGCAATCCTGGCTCCATTTGGAAAGTGCCTCATAAATTCCCTAAATTAGGGGTTTGTAGCTAGACGTTATTAAAACAGCTGGAATGTCTCAAGGTGGACAAGACTTTGGGTGCTTGGTGAGACTTTTCTCACCTGGAAGCACAGTGCTTTCCAGGAAAACAGTTGAGGAATCCACTTTTCCCTACCAAAACCCCCTACCTCACCTTACACCAGGAACAGCCAAACTGATATCTCAGACCTTCCTTCTGTGCTAATTTTGTAATTAAATTTTACTCATTATCTACATTTCCTGAAGAAATTCAACCCAATTTCCAGTGGATTTCCCACTTTTTATAAACCTGTATAGAAATCTGAATCAGATTGAGAATTCTGTCTCCTGCAGGAATTTATTATGGTGAACATTAAAAAATGGTTCAATTACCAGGATTTTAAAAGCCAGGGAGAGGGGAGGGAAAGGTTGGAGCCAGGTAGGGGGTCTGACTCTTCTGCCTGGTCATGAGTGACAGAATGAGGGGAAATGGCCTCAAATTGTGCCAGGTTTAGGTTGGAAACTGGGGGAAATTCCTTCCTGGAAAGGGTTGTCCCTGGCACAACTTCCCAGGGCAGGAGTGGAGTCCCCATCCCCAGAAATGTCCAAGCAATGTGTGGATGTGGCACTTGGGGATGTGGTCTGTGGTGGCCTTGACAGTGCCAAGGGAATCAATGGATTTGATGATCCCAACCTAAATGATTCTATGATTCTGAAGGGCTGGTGCTGGCTCCAGTGCCATCCCCTCTCCAAGCCCCCTCTCCTCACTTTGTCAGTGCCTCACTCTGGAGCTGCACTGGGCAACACTCCAGATAATCCCCATGGATCATGGAAGGAGGTGATGTGACCCCAGAGAGTGAGCAGCCACAGCTCCCTGTGGAACACCAATGAGAGAACTGTCCATCCCAAAATCCTGTCCTGCGCAGCAGCTGAAGTGAACCAGACGTGAATTCCGAGCTTTCCGTGGCAGCTGGAGCCCAGAGCTGGAGTGAGGAGAGCAGCCATCCCACCCCTGTGCCATAATCTGGAGCGTGGGCAGCTGTTGTGATCAGAGCTGGCACCAGATCAGCCTTGGCAGCACATCCCAACCACACCTGGACCTGTCAAGCTGGCTCCAGAAACAGGGATGCATCCCAAGGGATGGCCATGCATCCTGTGGATGAAGGGGGAGCTTCCTGTCATCCTTTCCTCTTTCTGACACAACTGGGACAAAGGAATCACAGGTTCATCCATCATCCTCCCCAGGGAGATGGATTTTCATGGGATCAGGGTGTTACAGCCACAGGGTCAGCCTGGCTCTTTGTCTTGGGATTTAAGGATAGATTTAAATTGCTTCCCAAAACTTGATCCATTGAAATTGTCCACCTGGGCCACTTGTGCAGCTGTTGGAGCAGGGACTGAGGGTCCTTGTGTTGTTTTGCCCATCTGAAGCAGTCCCTGGGGCAGGTGGTGAAGGTGAGGAAGGTGGGGAAATTCCCTCCACCTGGAAAAGCCTCTGAGACAGAGACGTGAGTGTGACTTTTTGTGGACAATGAGGGAACCAGGAGAGCACCAGCATGGGTGTGTTGGGAACATCCAGAAATTTAGAGACAGACCCAAACTGGAGCTTTTTGAGCACAACTGGGGCAGGAATCAGCCAAACTCCACCATCCTCATCCACCTCTGTCCACCTTCAATTCAAACCCTAAATGGGACCAACAAACCCCAGTTCTCAGGCTGATACTCAAGGAGATGCCTCAACATTCCCACAGGATCATCTAAATCAGCTTAAAATAAGGTCATGGAGTGGTCTGGGTTGGGAGGGACCTTAAATCTCATCCAGTTCCTGCCATGGGCAAGAACAACTTCCACCATCCCAGGGTGCTCCAAGCCCTTTCCAACCTGGCCTTGGACACTTCCAGGAATGAAACATCCCCTGGGAAATCCATTCCAGGGCCTCACCACCCTCTCTGGGAGGATTTTCTTCCCAATATCCCACCTATCCCTGCCCTCTGGCAGTGGGAAGCCATTCCCCCTTGGTTTTTTTTTCCAGGCTCTTGTCCCAAGTCCCTCTCCAGCTGTCCTGGAGCCCCTTTAGGCACTGGAAGGGACTCCAAGGTCTCTCTTCCACCAGACCAGGTCACTCCAAGCCCCATCCAACCTGTCCTTGAGCACCTTCAGA
>VWYP01009882.1:0-10477 GCA_013400435.1 Pycnonotus jocosus | reverse complement strand
GCAGGTCACAAAATTCCTGTCTTTAAATTCTGATCATACATTCATGATGAACATGTTAGCATGTGAAAGTGTACCTTAATAACAAAACTTAATGACACGGGTATTTCTTTCAAGCCTCTTCAGAATTAGGAAAGAGAAACAAATCATGGCTGATTCAACTGGGACAAAATTACATTAGCATCTTGAAGTGTATTACCATAAATGAAATTTAGAAGTGTTACCTGCTATGTGTAAAATAGCAGATGTATTTTCTTGCAGCTCTTTATTCCAGAATATACAGTAAAAAATCTCATCAATTCCACTTTTGACAGTAAGGGTACTTGTCACACGGTACAGCTGGTCACTTCCAGTTTCAAATCTTGTGTTTGCCTTATCAGTCAAATCCTCATAGTTTCTGTTTTGCCATATCACTTCAGCTTTTGGGTATCCTTCTGACTGACATGTCAACTTCCATTCATTGTGTCCTGTACTCACCACTCCTTGGTTTATAATTCTGTAGGGAGCTAAATAATTGGGGGAAAAAAAACCAAAAAAACCATTACCTATAGGAAACTAGAAGAACATCCTGTATTATATACAATTAAATACATTAAATACTGTATTAAATACTTCTTCTTTTTTCCCCAGCCCCCAGGGTCAAGTTTCAGCTTGGATTTTGACAGGAAAAGTAACACTATTGTGTCTGTAACTAGAAGTACAGGATTTATTACAATTTTGGTGTGGCTTAGAAACCTCAGTAGGCTTTATGGTCTCAGTACTGTCAACATGATTTTGCAACCCCATTCCTTACATGTCACTGGGGACTTAAGGGACAGAACACAGATTCAACCTAAACAGATGTGCCAAGTTATACAGCTGCACAAGCACCGTCAGACAGCTCCATGTCTCCAATGAGGTTTCTTTGACTGCTAATCCACATATGTCTTACTTCAGGGTCTCCTCTGAAATCTTTTAATAGTATCACAGTATTGAACCTCTGGTAGTAGCACACGCACCCTTAACTTTCAGGTGGATTGTCTTGTAGTCAGCTTCCCCATAGACAATAACACAGCGGTAAACCCCTGCATCTCTGAGCTTCACGTCACTGATCTGAAGGAGAGATTGTCCCAAGTTCAGATTCTCTTTCAACAATTTTATTCTTCCCCTAAAGTCACTGTCCTGATTTTTGAAGTCTTCCTCTCCTTTGTGAAGTACATAAACCTGCTTCAACTCATCTTTCTTTTCCCAGCTGACGCTTAAATCTCTAAACTCTAATTTCCCATTCACTGGAAATGTGCATTCCATAGTTACATTGTTCCCACGTTCCACAGTGAAGAGTGACTGAGGAGCTTCAACAGTGAATAAAGCTGAAAAACAAAATTTGGCAGAAAACTTAGTTTTGCAATAATACGCCTAATCTTTGATATGTCTTACCATATCCATAGGAAATTTTAAGGATCATAGTATCTGCTCTCTTCTGAAAAATTAAACATTTTGGTATGTACTTGTCCAAGTGTGTGACAAAACACAAGACCTCTGCTGTACACACACACAATGGGCACTTATACCTGCAGACACCTGCTTTGTGCACAGACACACTGTGATGCTGTACTAGAAACAGTAAACTGTATATGCACAGCCCCTCAGCTGTTTCTCTGAGAACACTGCTATGGTAACAGGCAAATGTTAGTGCCTCCAATGGGAATGTTCTCTTTGCATAAATGCCAATTGTTTTTACCCACAATGTTATAGAATACACAACAATTCCCAGGTTTGATAGAGTCTAGAAAACTTTTTGTGTAATGCCAATGGTACCTTGTTTGAAATGGTGCCTCTACTGGAACACTGACAGGGATTTTAACCTCGCCCCATATGAAAATGCATGCATCTAGTTTAATGTAAAGCCATGCTTAGAGCTTTTTTACTTAAAACATTAATGAAAAACCTAAAATGCTAGCAGCTGAAGGAAAACTGGGGAAATTAACATTTCTGTGCCTGTACATGGAAAGAAAACACACTGAAACCATTCTACTGCTTTTCACGACTTGGCTTCTTACCATTTAGGAAATGCCAGTAGAATAAAAACATAAACAAAACCAAAGGCCTTCCCATGATGTAGATTGAACCTAAAATGATAAAATAATAGACAAGTATAAACACATACTCATTTTCTGACTTGCACTGTCAAATACACCTTACAGTCAGTCCATACAAAGAACTGTACAGAAGACACTGAATTCTGCTCTATTTAGAAAAAAGATGAAACTGCACCGAGTAGATAATCAGGCAGAAATCTTCCTGCATGGGTGGGTCCAGAAAAAACATCTTACTTTATTTTATTTTAACATCTGTTCTTAGCTATGGCTAAAGAAATACTTTATCATTACCTGTTAATAAGTAAATAAGTACTTACAAATACCCAATTGTTCCCATGTCTGGAGCAGGGAATGTTGCTCCTAATAGGAGAATAAAAGCATTTTCTATATTCAGTCAGTGCAGGAAGTAGAACTTGGTTCTCCCCTACCCATTTGCTTTACTTTAACATACTGTGAATACACCTGACTTTTTTACCTTGGTCCCACAGTACATGTCAGAAGGCTCACAAAGCTACATATATTGGGAAAACAATTCATGTAGTAGTTAATCTCGTAACACATATTTACACAATAACCACTATTTATCAACTGTTCACACAAGAGTGCCTTTGTAAAACAGTGACAAAGCCAGTCAGTCCAGAAGCAGAATCTATTGCCTTGAATTTCTGCTGCTTTACCTCTGAATAAAAAAGTAATTTCACTTTTCAGTCAGAAGTTTTTCCCCTCTTTATTGACATAGGTTTTATAGTCCTACCCAACATTTTAACACTTTAAAATGCTTATTAATATAAACTCATACATTTAATTTTCACACGCCCACTGTTTTTGGTAAATCTGTATTTTAAGTCATAACAATAGTAATATCCAGTAGTGCCATCATTTTTCAAATTACTGTTAAGAAAAATTCAAACACTCTAATAGATATCTTTCATGAATACAGAAAATGGTAGATTTTTTTTTAAATAAAGTCCTAATTTTGGATACCCAAACATCCACAGAAATAAGGAAGGATTGCCTTTAGCTGTTTTTTAGTGGTAGTTTCAGAATTTGTATAAGAAATTAGACAACTGCAATACCCATGACACTTCCTAACTGATGAAATTTTATCTTGACTGCCATTCTTTACCATTTTTATAAGATGTTTCGTCCTTCTTTCTCTGATTGTCAACTTTAAGATGATAGTGAAAAAACAACATTTTCCTGAATTCATAAGACACATGTGCCTTTACAGTGCTGTGACCTAAGGGAACTAAACTCCTTGTAACAATTTGATTCAGGCTATTTCTTTTCCTCAGATTGCTGCTGCCTGACCCCAACAGCTGATTTACAGCAGGCAATGCACATGGAGCTGAGAAAGGAAGGCAATCTGCTACAGTGTTAACAATGTAAGCATGATCTGGAAACAAGCACAGGAAAAATACAAAGAAGATTCTTAGGCTGCAAGACCCGATTAATTGATAAATCCTAGGCTTCATAAAATGGTTAGGTACTAGACATATTCCTTAGACACAAGTGATGTCCTTGAAAGCACTAGAAAATTGCAGCCCAATCCCGTGGTCCCCAAAAGCTTCTCTGAACATTTATGCATTGGAATGCCTCCATCATGATTTCCCTGCTTGAGTAACAAGTACTGCAGACACCAACTAAGCTCCAAAGTAAAGCTTCTCAAACCAGATAGAGATATACCAGTCTCACAAATGTGCCATAATCACACTTTTCTGGAGACAAGCCTGTCACTAAGACTGACTGGGTATTGTTGTGCACTCCACATGTCAGAATGATCAGAGTTGCAGCACGCTCAGACTCACAACACCCTTTTTTTTTTCTTTTTTTTTTTTTTTTTTTTTTTTTTTTTTTTTTTTTTTCTTTTTTTTTTTTTTTTTTTCTTTTAAAGTAGAGGGCATAGACTGCTCAGAACAAAGCAGACTGCCTGAACTAGTACACTGCTTGGAACAAACAGTGTGTGCACTACAGTCAGGATACAGAAAGATACCTATACTCCTGCCTGCAACCCCTATCCACCTTTATGACAGGAAAACTGAATGTTGGCATGATCTCCAGGACAGGTGCTCTGATTAACTCCTGGAAGACAGATGACAAGAAGTTAGCTTTTATAGTCCTAAGACCCATGTTTATGTCCTGCAATCACTGAAGTTTATTAGCGTGCTTTCTCCCATTGCAGAGGAAAACAAGATTTAGAATACACAAAAGAAGTATGACTATTACTTACAAATTTCCTCAAGACTGAGAAAGTTTGCAGCTGTATTCAATTTTTCACTTTCAGATGGACAAAAATGTAGGTCCAAGTCAAATCCAGGTGCACATGCAAAAAGAAAACCACTGCAATAACCATTATAGAACCTTCTCCTGTTTTACCCTGAGAGAAGGATCCTCTGGATCAGTTTGAGACCTTGCTGTCTGCTTGCTGTTGTTCTTACAGAACCTACCACAATGTCCCTTCTGTCCTCCTGCCAGCTTCCAACATCTGAGGCAAATAGTTTTTTGAAAGCAAAATATATTCACTGTGCAAATTGCTCCTCGGTACTGCTGCTGTATGTTTGTGCCACAATCAAATGAAAAAGACAGGAAAAACAGAACTATTTGTGAAAAGACTTCATGTGACAACTTAAATGTTGACGTAACTATACCTACTTCTTTAGGAAACTTCCCCATTATTGGAAAGTTCCCCAGTAGGGAAAATTCTGTATTGCTAACAGTGGTTCATGGTAACCAAAGACATAAATGTTGCAAAAATTAGAACATAAAATGCTATGGTCGTTTAAAGAAACATGTAATCCAGTCAAAGCTATATGTGAGTACCAGTCCTTGGAACACCAGCTCCAAGTGGTCATCCATATACACAGAGTCAGGGTCCCTAAATTATTAATCTCAAGCAGTGCCAAACAGCTGCTAACATCAACTAGAAATGTCTACACAACTTTCTCATATTCATAAAGGTAATAGGAATAGGAATAATGTAGGAATGACAGGAAAAGCATTTTCTACCCTCCTCTTGTAAAGACACATATTCTCTTCCAAAGATTTGGTCACAACTAAGGGCCCTGGCCTTGCTACTGTGTAGTAAAAGAAGAGCTCTTAATCTTGTGCACTACATTAGCCAAAAATAGAGACATCTGTCATTTTCATTTTCTTGATTCTAGAAGTCATCTAAGAATACAGAGCCCCACCTTCCCCCTCAAGTGTTAGAAGCAATAGGATGTACTTACATTAATTTGTAGACTGTAGTGGGAGAACTGGGTCAACAGCACAAAATACATATGTTTCAGTTTAAATTCATTCTCCTAAGCTGTCTTCACATACCTCAGAAAAGGGTTGAAATTGTCAGAAGAATTAAAATACTGTGGAGTGACCGCTCTAAAAATTTTCAGTGTTTTCTTCTTTCCACTTGACAGCCCGCTCACAGTATCTGTCATGGAAGAAAAAACATGTCAGGTACAAAACTGATTAAGGTTAATGTTTTTACTTGATGTGTGAGATGAATGTGGAAACAGTGGTATATAAAATAGCTGAATGTAACATTTAGGTTGTAACAACCTTAGGAGATTGAGGGGGAGGATATCTGCGGTAGGTGAGACAGTTAATTTCCACTGGTTTTTTGCTGCTCTTAAAAATAGGGTAAATTATATTGTCTCAGTAAAGGAAAAAAAAAAAAAGGTGCAAGAGAAAGAAACTGAAACACATTTATAAAATCCTGTGAGATCACAGAAGCTACTCATGCAGTGACATTTCAATGTCAGGAAATTAGTTTCCACTTTTTCATAGCTTGCTCCGAGGTCACAGGGTTGCATTTTCCACATAAATGTATACTAGCAAATAAAAGACCAGGACAAATTTGGTTTGTTTTGTTGAGTTTCTTTTTGTTCTTATTGTTATATATTGTATATATTGTATATACACACATACTTCTATATATATACATACAGACACATCTACATGCACACAAACATATTTTACTACACAGCACTATGCTGCAGTTGTGGGGTTTGAGTTTGGGGTTTTTTTTCACCTGTTTCGCAACAAAGTTTCCAGACACCTATCCCAGTCCTGCCTGTCACTGGGCATTCCCAAATGCCTTCCGGGAGAACGCGCCCGGGCAGGCTCAGGGCGGGTTGAGATCGGTGCAGCACCGGGATGAGGCTCCGGCTGCCGGCAGCCCCGCGCCCCGCAGAGCTGCGCCCCGGCCTCTCCCTGCCTGGGGGCTCCCCTCTGCCTGCGGGTTCCCTCCGCGGCCGCCGAGGCTGCACAGAGCGTCTCCCGCCCCACCTCGCCCCGGCCTCGGTCGGNTGGGAACTGCTGCCGCCCGCGGCCCTTCGCGGAAACCCGCCCCGAAAACCCCCAGCGCCGTGCTCCTATGCCTTACGTTTCCCAACGCTGCAGCCGTGGCGGAGCAGGGAGTTCTCCAGGCAACTTGTCTGTTCCTGGAAGCCGAGAGCTCTAGAAAACAAAACCAAAAGCTGCATCAGTAGCTCCCCTACCCCACCCCGCTTCCCTTCCCTTTTCCTTTTTTTTTTTTTTTTTTTTTTTTTTTTCTTTCCCCCTTCCTGACATGGTGAAATCACTTTATTCACTTCCTACGCGGATGTCTTACACGACTGATACATACTCATGTGGAAAATGACTGGTGTCAAAGGACTGAAAATTATGACACAGTATCCAGGGTATCTGTAAATTCTAGGAGCTGTGTCCTGCTTCTCCGGAGACAAAGAAGCAATTTATTTAAATAGCTCTGTTCCCTGCCACTTAAGGAGCCTTCTGGGAGACAAACCTCCAATTTAATGATCTGCAAATACAATGTTATGTATAATTTCTTTCCTGCGATAATATTTCTTATGTTATGAAACCTAACTCTAACAAGATCTCAGCCATAACTTTTCTGCAGGAAAGCAACCCTGAAATAAGAATATTACTCAGGACATTATCAGAGAACCAAGGAGCCATTCTGAGAATGGTTTACTAACGAGTGTATTTACAGGGTGAGATACAAATCAAATACAAATTTGTGATCCATGGTAGCATACACGTCTCAGAGATGTGTACTGAAGGAGAGGAAGTACACCCAAACCCTTATGCTCTCTGTGCCCCAAGCATCAGGTACTGCCACCTGCAGTATGCAATTAATGGTTTTATGGGCCATAAGCCATCAGGTGTTTCAGAAACCACAGGAATCACTTCCTGGAAGCCATTGGGTTTTCTGTTGATACAGCACATTGATGTGGAGGTGTTTAACAACAATCAGTCTAATCACGTTCAAATCTTCCAAAACCATAGAACATGAGTCTCTCAGAAAGAAGGATGTAGCTATTAGGTTATGCAATAAAAACTCCTCTGCACACCCCTCATGCACACCTCCAGAGAGGCAATGACTGCTGTCCTGATGCTTCCAGACCCTTCCCAGGGTATATCAGCTCAACAGAGACCCATCTCCACAAGCACAGAAGAGCACAGAGGCCTCAAAGCAGGTAGCAGCCCAAATAAAGGACTCAGAGGCAGCTCATATTTTAATAAGCTTCAAATAATTTAGCACAAAACATGACATTTGTAAGTGGCAAATTTACTTACATAGCTATGAGGTGTACATGGGTTACAAAACAGTCACAAAACCAGACAAAATAATCATAAACCAACCTGTGAAGTTTCTTTCCAGTAAGAATGAAAAAGGACTACAAAAACATTCCCAGAATGAAGTGGAAGCTTCTAGTTTCTGATAAATGCTTTAAGTTAACTAATAAGACCAGATAACATAGGGACTTCCCCTACAGCAAACAAAAAATACTACAATCATTAATACATCAATACCACTTAAGTCAAAGCTACAGGTTTAGCTTAGCTCCACGTAGCTGCTAGGATTTTCCTTCACATAATCCCTATTCTCAGAAGTCAAATAGTAAAACAAAACAAAACAAAACAAGTAAAAATCTCCAAGGTTGTAATCATCTTTATTTATTAATGCAGACTATTAGAAAACTGGATTGTTTTGCTGAACATTCATTCCTAAAATCTTTTTAAAAACCCAAAAATTATTGTCACAAGTTAAATAATTAGTTATTATGGGGTTAAAATGTCTTATAGCCATCTATGTTTACAGTCAGTATACTTCTGACATACTTAAGTAAATACACTATGACAAAACAGGAAAATTGGCTTGCTAAATACTGTTGATCTGTATTTCTTTCAAACTAACTATTTTGATTGATAGATTTTGGAATTTAATTTTGTAGATAATCTTTCGAGTTCAGTGAAATCAAACAGGCAGACTGATACAGATACAACCTATTTTCCAGATACTAGTTCTACAGGCTATCCCTAGCACAATAGGTTTCCTTCTCAATCTGGATTATATAATTGAAGAGAATAATGAAATGTTTAAGATCCAAATCATCATGGTAAAATTCAAACTGATGCATCCACATGCACTGCATATAAAGATAAGAGAAAGAACACTTGCTTTCTTTCAAATATTTCTTCTGGTTCTAATTCTATGTTCCTCTTTCTTCCTCATCATGTAAAAATCACAAATATTTTACCCAATAAATGTTTGCATTGGCACAAATGATAACTAATTCCATTTTTAGTTGACTCAATTTCTTTTGTTAGATATCACATTCAACATTTCCACAATTCAATTATTTTTGGATCAGCACAAAAACACATTAAAATTGTGGAGAAAATAATTTAAATATTATTTTTAAAACCATGACAAAAGAAAGGAGACATGCTGCCTGTTTAATGGCTGCCAGATTTGTGTTACTATGAAATGTCTTTATGACTGCACGTGGGTCTTTTGTACTGGTAGCAATACCTGTAGCTTTCTGGACTAGAGAAACACTGCCTGCCTTCCGAAATGCTGACAATCTAACAGCACCATACAATATATGATGCTCTCTGATTTTTTTCTGTTCTCTCCATACCACAACCTGACAGACTGGGAATTTGAACAGGAGAGGCTATGTCCCCCAGTGTGGTGCCATGAATATTGATGATATCAGTGAAATCACATATTTCAGCTCATGGCTGGAGCTGCAAGTGGTACCAACAAAGAAAGGCAAGAGCTGCAGCCCCTGCTGCAGGTGGCTCCTGCCAGTGTTTGCAGTCTGATGTAGCTAAAAACCAGCCTCCCTTCCACAGGCATGAATCACAGTGGTGTTAGCATAGAAAAACACATAATCACAGCATAGCTTGATTATATGCAGGTGCTTTTATTGAGGAGAGCTCTGGGACTCTGGGGTACAAACCCAAATCAGACTCCGACATGAATTTGGGATGAACATGTTTTTATATCCTTCTCGTTATATAACTGCATGTTAGTTATTAGACTTATATTGTTCTATTGTATACATTGATTTACATTGTATACATAGCATGAATCCTTATAATTATCATCAAGCCCCCCAAACATCGCTTCTTATAATTCTTATTGTTTCTCATGATTCTTGTTATGATTAAACAATAATTTAATTACCAAACAATCATTACATTTATCGTATGATGATTACGCAGACGCAGCCTCCCATGATCCAGCAAAACAAAGCTCAACCTCCATTCCAGCAACTACTTGTTCTGGTTCCCTTTCCCAGGCCTACCTGGGCCCAATCTTTCTTTCCATCCCCCCCCACCCCCGAATCTATTTCCATGATTTTAGAAACTTTTTAACCCTGTGCTATTGGTGGTTTCTTTTGCCCTATGGAATCTAGCCTCCATTTGCTATCTTACTTCTTAAATCCGAAATCTTTTCTTGGGAAACCAGTACCATTTCCCCAGCAATAAGTCACAGTTCTGCCTCTCCACCTCTTCCTTATCTATTCCTATATTATTGAAATCTGCAACCCCATCGTGCTAACCCCCCCCACAGAAAGCAGATTTCTGTAACACAGAGGTCTGCCAGAGCTGCAGTATGTGTCTACTAGTATGTGTATACTAGGAGTGTCTACTACACTCTGAAACACCTTTCTCCTCAAGAAAAGGTTTGGACAGGCCAAAATGTTTTGCTTGGTTGCAAGGGGCTCGGTGTCTTTGATAGCCTGCTTTGAAAGAACATTGTAGTCTCACAAATTTATCAGTGAGACACCCACCAATCACAATTCTTTCTAATGAAGTCTGGTTAAAGTAATACCTGTCAGAGGCTGCCAGTGCAGTAGTGCCATCTTGCGTGGAGATGGAGTATACCAAGAAATTTCTGCCCTGGATCTCCGCTGCATCAGAGATCCAGGGGAGAAATTGAATTCTTGTTAAATACTTCCAAAAGTCACCCCCATTGTCAAAATATAACTAAAATAGTTCAAGTTCTTGGAAGTTCTTTACTTCAAGTAAAAATGCCAAACAAGTTTCCACAACAGAGAAACCATTATTTTCCCCTTACTTATCTCTCTCATTTTCGCTCTAGC
>VWYP01009879.1:62572-82884 GCA_013400435.1 Pycnonotus jocosus | reverse complement strand
CCCATCTTTGGGAACAGAGCCGTGCAGGATTCTGACAGCTACAGCACAAAGTGTGCCTGGGAGCAGTAACCACAGCCGAGCTGCTCATTCCCTGAAGGGGAATTTGCTAACTCTGACGGCAGCAGAGCTGAGGCTTTGCATCCTTTCATTCCTCTGCTCTCAGATCTCCCCGACCCTCAGGACTGATGCAGGGTGTGTGCACTTGGTTCAGTCTTCCTCAAGATCCCCTTCTCCCCTGACAGTTTCCCATGGGTTTCTGGTGGCATCCAGCAGGGTTTGTTGTTTTGATGTGCTGATGGGGCTTCACAGAGAGCTCAGAATAATTCCTGCCTGATAACTTTTGTGTACTCTCACAGCAATCAGCACTTTTTAATGGAGTCAGCTAATAAACCTGTAAAATTCCTCTAGAAGATTTTAGGACAGCTTCACCTGGACCATTGGAAGGTCAAAACCTCCAGTTATAGTTTACAGTATGGGGAGCAGCAATAGTTTAAATTCTAGAAAGCCTGGCTTTAGTGTTTGGAAATAATGAAAAGTAGCATTTAAAGCATCTTTTTAAAGCAGAGATTGTGTAGTGAGAGCACTCTGTAGTACTGACAGGGACAGCTGGCACAATCCACCCAAAGCCTACCCTTCCTTTATTCCCAAGAATAAGAGATGGATTGTCCTTATTTAGACAAATGTTGCTGAGTTGTCCATTCATTTTATATAGAAACTTGTTTATGTCATTTAAATTAGATTTTCCTTGGGCGTTTGCTAATGCTTCTGAAGTTAGCATGTGTAGCTGTGACTTCTGACAAAACCAGATCATATCAAAAATTATGTTTACATTGTTGTTTAATGCTTGCAATATTAGGGCTTACATGGACCAGAGAGCTGACTCATGAACTTTATTAAAAAAAAAAAAAAAAAAGGAAGGGGTTGAGGGGGGTTTTTTCAGCTTTTTTTTCCTTTTTTTAAATTTTTTGTGTTTGTGTGTCTGTGTGTGTGTGTGCCTATGTGTGTGTGTGTGTGGGGTTTGGTTTTGGGGTGTTGGGGTTTTTGTGGGTGTTGGTGTTTTGTGTTTGTTTGTTGTGTTTTTTCATGCTGGGATTACTGGTTCTAGTCCAGTTTGAATTCGCACATTGGAAATAAAATTGAACTCCTGTAATATTTCTGGTGTTACAGAATAATGAAAGCACAATTCACTACCAGGCAGCAGTTTGGGGAGATGTGGTGATAGTGGGGTCTGGCAGTGTGACATTTTTATGTGATGTTGGTGACATCAGGGCTGTTTTTGGCCACTTGGGCAGAAGCTTCCAGCTGCACTCTCACTGATTTTTCATGGTTACCCCTTGCTGCTCAAAACCAGCTCTGGAGGCCTGCCTTGTTTCTGGAAAACAACCCCAAACTTCTCTACAAGAAGTAGGGGTCAGATTTGAAACATTTGTCCTACAAAGAGGCAGAAACCCCTGCTTGTAGATAAATCCTTTGCTATTGCAAAGAACCTGGCCCCAGGTCTGCCTGCAGAATGGTTCAGAAAATCCTGGCCAGGGCTTTTCCCCCCCAAGCTGCTGTGCCAAAGCCACCCCTGTGTAGTCAGAGAGCATCTGAGGGTTGCTCAGTGTTTGTCTGGGTGCAGAGTACTCAGCCACATTCTCCAGCTGATGAGCAAAAGCTGGCTGTGCCCAGAGCAGCTCACTGGACAGCCTTTCTGAAGAGCCATATAACACAGGAGAAAACCAAGCCAATATTTAAAACCCAAATATTTGACACCTCCAGTCTCACTGCTGCTCCTCCACAGCCATGCTGGCTTTTAGCTTTCTCTTTTTATTAAACTATTAAAATGGGAGGTTTTATTACTCCCAATTTAGCACTTCTAATAAAAAGTCGTGGTTAAAAGCCTCTGTGGGTACTGAAACTTGCAGCTGTGATTTCTCTTGATGAAAATAAAGACAAGCCCCACTTTTAAAGCTCCCCTCTGTCAGGGGGTGGCTCCAAATCAGAGGGAGCTGGGTGGGATAGCAGCTGAGAAGGAATTACAGCAGCAGGAAGGGGTGAGGAGAAAGGAGAGAAAGTGGCAGCAGAAGAGAAATATTAATTAGGTGTTCACAGTGCAGCTGCAGTATGAAAATACCTCAAAGTCTAGAAATAGTCCAAAGCCCCTTGCTGCTTTAGTACAGGACTTATTTAAACATGACATCAGTGCTCAGTTACAGTGCCTGGAACCTCACTGGAGAGGCTAATTTAACAGTAATGGAAAGTTCAGGAGTGTGCTGGGGTCCTGACAAGTGTCCATCCCAGAAAAATTGTGGAGCAGGGAGAAGGAGCACATCACTACCAATTCTGCAAAGTGTCTGTTTGGGACTGACTGCCTCTAAAGGGCAACTTGACACCTTGACCTGAGATTCAAAGCAACAATAAAAGAAATGTTAGTACAAAGGAAATTATTTTCTATCTACCTTCTTAAACTGACGTCATGATCTTTTACTGAAAAAAGAGGGGGAAAAAAGAAGAAAAAAAGAAATATTTTAGAAGTGCAAGAATATATTTTTAAACTGTTTCTGCTAAAAATAAATATTTTCATTAAGAAAAAAACCCACTGAGATGAAATCTCAGATATATAATGATTTAAAGTTTTCTATCTTAAGGTAAATTTTTTTATGGTCCCTTATGTGGGAGGAAGATAGAATATTTTCAATTACTGAAGTTGAATTCAAAGTTACCTGACTGGACTGCAGGAGTCAGTTCTGGGATAAGAGGAATTTTGAAGGCATGAACGGTGTCTCCTGCAGGGCCTTGGAAATCTCCAGGAATGCTGCTCTTCTCTGCTTCCTCTGCTTTTCCCTCTGCTCAGGAAATGAGGCCACTTCCCCAGAGGGAGCTTGTCTGGCTTGTAACTTAGTTTGTGTTGTGTTCCAAAGCAGGCCTCAGAACTGCAGACCTCAGAAATAAAAAGGATAAGAGCATAAAACTGCCCCCTCTTTCATTACCTGTTTGATGAGCAGAGCTGCAGCAGCTGAACAGCTGCTCAGATGTCTCATCATTTACAAAGCACTGCTGAAGGCTTGAGGGGGAAATATTCTTTCATCGAAGACACAACTCCCTTTGATTTCTGCTGGAGCTGTGTGTCAGGCTTACAACCTGATGGTGCACTCAGTTATGTCAGAAAACAGGTCAGCACATCCAGACCCATCTTCAGAAACATTCCTCAAGTTGCACCTTGCAGCAACGTGACTGAGTTAAATTGAGCTCCACTGATTTTGCTGAAATTTCCTTGAATATAACTGTGCTGGAATTGGCTGATAAACTGGGGGGGTTGCTGGGTTAGAATTACCTTTGGTGCTGTCTGTCCTTCCTCATATTCTGGGAGTGAGGCAGTGGTTTCTAACCTGGTGAAAGTGTCCCTGAAGCCAAAGGCAGGATGTGGTTGTGTGACAGGATGCCCCTTAGGACAGCAGATTTTAAGGGATGATCATTCTCAACTTGCACATCTGAGGCTGCTCAGGAATGATTCCCCTGCTCTTGGAGGCCACTGCTCCTGCCATGCCTGGCTGTGGGAGAAACGGTGTCCACAGAGCTGTCCCAGTTCCATCCTGGGACTGACACACCCCTTCCTGCCCGTGCCCCGTGCAGGGCATTCCTTGGACAGGGTTTGTGCCTCTCTCCATGAGCCTCCATCCATTCTGGGCATTCCTCAGCCCTGGGCAGGGTTTGTGTGGCTCTGGGATCCTCCCCTGGGGCATTCCTCAGCCCTGGGCAGGGTTTGTGTGACTCTGGGATCCTCTCCTGGGGCATTCCTCAGCCCTGGGCAGGGTTTGTGTGACTCTGGGATCCTCCCCTGGGGCAGCATTCCTCAGCCCTGGGCAGGGTTTGTGTGACTCTGGGATCCTCCCCTGGGGCATTCCTCAGCCCTGGGCAGGGTTTGTGTCCCTCTCTGTGAGGCTCCATCCATTCTTGGTAACTCCTGGGTGCCTCCTGCTCGTGGTGCTCAGGAGGAAAGCACATCAGCCAGAAGTTGTTTTGCTGCACTGCCACCCCACCAGCTGCCCTGATGTCCCCACACCCTGCCCAGGGTTTCAGCAGGGACAGCAAAGTGTGACCATGGCTGAGGGACTCATCAGTGCCACCAGAGCTCAGGGACTCAGCAGTGTCACCCTGGCTGAGGGATTCAGCAGTGTCACCATGGCCATGGCTCAGCAGTGTCACCATGGCTCAGGACTCAGCAGTGTCACCATGGCTCAGGGACTCAGCAGTGTCACCATGGCCATGGCTCAGGACTCAGCAGTGTCACCATGGCTCAGGACTCAGCAGTGTCACCATGGCTCAGGGCTCAGCAGTGTCACCATGGCCATGGCTCAGGACTCAGCAGTGTCACCGTGGCTCAGGACTCAGCAGTGTCACCGTGGCTCAGGGACTCAGCAGGGTCCCCATGGCTCAGGGCTCAGCAGTGTCACCGTGGCTCAGGACTCAGCAGTGTCACCATGGCCATGGCTCAGGACTCAGCAGTGTCATCATGGCCATGGCTCAGGACTCAGCAGTGTCACCATGGCTCAGGGACTCAGCAGTGTCACCGTGGCTCAGGACTCAGCAGTGTCACCATGGCCATGGCTCAGGACTCAGCAGTGTCACCATGGCTCAGGACTCAGCAGTGTCACTGTGGCTCAGGACTCAGCAGTGTCACCATGGCTCAGGACTCAGCAGTGTCACCGTGGCTCAGGACTCAGCAGTGTCACCGTGGCTCAGGACTCAGCAGTGTGGCTGCCTGAGGTGACAACATTGGCTCAGCTTCTGGGCAGTGGGGAAGGTGCAGTGTCCACGGGGACCCCAGTGCAGAAGTGAAGGAATATTTGGCCATGACCCAGTGCAAAGTGAAACAATGACTCTGCAGCAGGTAGAAGAGGAGAGGAATCTGCCTTTGTGCTTGCACTAATCAACCAGACTGACTGTTTGTATTTCTCGAGAGCAGGAATTGGGGCAGGGGACACACAACTGACTCTCATGAATAATTAATATATATTTTTTTTAATGTTTAATCACCTCAGTGAATTAAGGAGTCCTGCAATGAACAGATGAAGTATTAGACTCTGTGGAGTGAAGACAAGCATTTAAATTAAGAAAACAGCGTGATAAGATTGTGCTTGCTGAGTCCAAGAACCCTTGATCTAGACATTTAATGGATGGAAGGGAAGACAACCAAGAATATATAAAAAGATGCTATTAGTGCCCTGGGGTTGTCTGAGGAAAAAAGACTTTTCAGTGTGAGAAATTAATTTGAAAATGTTGACTTTTTGTCCAGATATTTTATGAGGAACCCTATGGCAAAGTACAGAAAGAATAGGAAACATAAAAATAAAAGTTGGGAAGGAAGATACAATATTTTAGAGGCTCTTTCCCAGGATTTTTTTTTCATGTTCTTGTACAGTGGAGCAGTCTGCCTTTTGTAAAGGAGATCAAAGCTGTAGGAGAAGCAAAATCTAATGAAAAGCATCTGGGCCTAGTGATAAAAGGAGGAAGTGTCTGCAATGGGATGACAAGTGTATAGTTGTTCCTCCTGTCAGATCTAACATGAAACTGGAGAAACAAAACACAACCTGCACCAATCCAGCTCTCTTCCCATCAGGAGGGGTGGGCTGAGGCAGTGGGAGGACACACACACAGATATTGTTAAACTCAGGGGAACAGAAAAGCTACTGTGCTGCTGAAAGGAATTTTCAACACATGCACTGCTTAAGAATGAATGTGATCAAGTTTTTGATTGAAAACTAATTGAAATTCAACCACAAAATGGTGGAATGTAAAAGCTTTTTTATTTTTGTCTATCTTGAAACATAAGGTTTGGATTCACTTCCTCAATCTCTTTGTGTGACAGAGACCAGAACTTGATGAGAAAGGTGGAGAGAAGCCCCCAGTCCCTGCAGTAGCCCAGATGCATTCCACATTCCATATTTCCTGTCCTAAAATCTGTATTTCCTAGTCCATATTTCTTATTCCATATTCTACATTTCCTGTTCCATATTCATATTGCATATTTCCTATTCCATATCTCACACTCCACATTCCATATTCCACATTCAAACTTTCATATTGCATGTTCCATATTCCATATTTTCTAGTCTATATTTCCATATTACCCATTCCACATTCCATATTCCACATTCCATATTTCCTAGTCCATATTTCCATATTCCATATTACCCATTCCATATTCTATATTCCATCTTTCCTATTTCATGTTCCATATTCCATATTTCCTACTCCATATTTCCATATTCCATATTCCCCATTCCACATTCCATATTCCATATTCCATATTCCATATTCCATGCTGCTCTGCTGCTGCAGCAGCCCCGTGTTTCTGTCCACGTGTGAGGCACTGCAGGGCTGTGCTGCAGGCTCCTGAGGGTCAGCTTCACACAACACCAGTTCCCCCCAGCTTCCCTTTTTAGAGCCAGTCCCAGGGTATATGAGTGAGCTGGGAAACTATTTGCTGTGTGGATGACCCTGTATATTTTTTAATCTAAATCTCACCTGCTGATTCGTGCCCTGATCACTTGCTGTTGAGCTGGTATGGAATTTCTTATGCTATCTGTACTGCAAATATGATAAAAATATTTAGATACTTTCAAATGTTTTGTTTAAACATGCCTAAAGTTCTCTAATGCATAGCTTAAATAATTGGTACACTTGATGAACATACAAAATTATGTTTTTAATCATCTTATATGCCTCAACACTAAATTCTTATTATTCTTTCTTATTCTTTCTTTGCTGTCTTTTTCACTGTTTTCTGTGTGAGGGGGGTGGTCAGGTGGAGCAGAATCAGCACAGCAGGAGATGAAATGTCAGAGGAGTATATCAGGGGTCCCTGATGGCTCCAGTGCTTGTGCCAGAGCTCACTGAATGTATTTTGAATTTGCAGCCCCATCTCTGGATGGATTCACTTGCCTCCTGTTGCTCACTTTTCTTTGTTTGCTCTCTGCAAACTTCTTGTAAGTGATGGGATGCTCACTGCAGAATATTTTCAGAAAGTCATCTTTTCACCTTGTAACCATTAAATGTTGGAAGTATCTTGTGCTCTTTGCTTGTCCAAGTGAATTTGTGAGACAGTGACCTGCCTCTGGGAACTGGGTACAATTTATCTGTGGACCTTTGGAACAAAGACAGAACACCAACTTGTGACTTTCCGATACTCCCTTAGCGATTCTTACTCAAATATTTCCCTTTTTGAGGCAGAAGGAGATTATGGAGATGTTGAAGCTTCAATTTTATTTCTGTTGTCCTCCAGGCTGGTGTCTCTGTTCCCTTCCCCTGGTCTCCAATCTCCCTTTTGACTCCTTGGACACATCTGCACAGTCAGATTTGAGGACTGACAGGCTGCTCAAGGTCTCAAGCCCAGCAGAGAGGTTCAGGCTTCTCCCTTCCATCCTGGGACAAGGAGAGCTGGAAAACTCCTGTGTCCAGCACCAGTGCCCTGCTCTGCTGCCTTCCTGCAGGGATGCCTTACCTGGAGCAGATTGCTGCACTGCTCTGATGCCATCCAGGCCCAAAACTCCCCAGCTTCAATTCCTTCCTGGCAGCAGGAATTGTGTGCATTCCCAGGCAGCTCTTGAAAGGGAACACGACAGTGTTTATGCATAGATTTGTACTGGAAAAATTGGAGAAGCGCTGGGAGCTCTGAAGTACAGTCCACTTGTGGTTTTGCAGAGCCTTCTGTCTGGAAACACTTCTCTGGCTGCTGCTGCCTTTCCCTGGGTCATCCTGGAGGGAAGGAGGGGAGCTGGTGAGCAAGGTGATCCCCTGGAGAGCTGCTGTTATCATTTAGTTGTACTTTTAAATAGAAAACACTTTAAATAAAAAATTTGAGAAACATTTTCTTACACACACACACAAGGTCTTCCTTTCTTCCTTTCTCCCTTTCTTCCTTTCTTCCTTTCCTCCTTTCTTCCTTTCTTCCTTTCTTCCTTTCTTCCTTTCCTCCTTTCCTCCTTTCCTCCTTTCTTCCTTTTCTCCTTTCTTCCTTTCTTCCTTTCTTCCTTTTCTCCTTTCCTCCTTTCCTCCTTTCTTCCTTTCTTCCTTTTCTCCTTTCTTCCTTTCTTCCTTTCTTCCTTTCTTCCTTTCTTCCTTTTCTTCCTTTCTTCCTTTCTTCTTTCCTTGCATTTATTTTGCTGTTTTTATTTTATTTTTTTTTTTTAGCAGACAGTGTAAATACTGAGGGTGGGATATTACAAACCCACTATTGCTGGATTAAGCAATTTAGCACTTGGCTAGAATGCCTGGAAAATTAAGAAACAAATGGTCTATGTAAGAAAATAGAAAAATCTTTGCTTGTCCCAGAAAAAGATCCCCTAATCCAAAGTTGCAATGTTGTTATCTCTATCACAGCCTGGTACTCATTTGTGTTATGTAACTGCACCATTTTGCTGACCATTTAGGAACTCAGAAGCCATTCCTCAGCTCCATCCCAGTTCTGTTGCACACTTACTCTTCTTTACTGCCTCTGCTCCAATGTCATCTCTGGATGACACCTTTTGGCTTCAGATGTATTTTGCCCTTCTCGCTTTTACATTTTTCTCATCATTTTGGTTTATGCTCTTTTTTGTTCACTGGATAATGAAAGAGAGAAGCTGTTCCAAAGAACACTTTTGGAAACCCCTTTGCTGTTCTGGCCTCACACACCGAGTACCAAAGCATCGAGCTGCTCATGATGGTTCCTCTTTCTCACAGGGGCTGATGCAGACTGGGGGCCATGAGCTGAGACATCTGGGTCTAACAAAACAGATCAAAATCCCAGAAGTGATAACAATGGGATTATAAACCATCCCCAAGACAGTCCTGCAGGTTAAAAGCAGCCTTTGGAGGTGGCAAAAGGCAGTTTGCTCAACTGGCAATGGAAAGCTATTTTTATCTAACATTCTTTTCTGTTGGTTTTGGGGTTTTTCTTTTGGAGGTGTTTGTCTGGGGTTTTGTTGCAGTGTTAGCAGTTTGTTTTGTTTAGGGTTTCTTTTTGTTTGTTTGTTTTTTGTTTTTTGTTTTGGTTTTGGTTTGGTTTGGTTTTTTTGTGTGTGTGGTTTTTGTTTTGTTTTAGTTTTTTTGGGTGGAGGGGTTGTTGTTTTTTAGGGAGTTGATTGTTTTGTTTTGTTTCAGTTTGTTTTGGTTTTTGTTTTGTTTTAGTTTTTTTGGGTGGAGGGGTTGTTGTTTTTTAGGGAGTTGATTGTTTTGTTTTGTTTCAGTTTGTTTTGGTTTTTGTTTTGTTTCATGTAGCAATATGGCCTGTTCTTGTAAAGAGCTTTGCTACTAAATTGTTCCACCAGCCTCCTACTTTTCCAAAATTTCTCCAGTACATTTGGGGTTTTCTCCTTTGCTTCCACTCCCTCCTTCTCACCTTTCTTCCCCCAATTCCAATATGATGAAGTGGATGATAACTAAAATCCTCCTCAGAACAAGAAAAAAAAAGGCAGAAAATTGAAATGCATAGTAATAATTCTGATCTGGACTCTTTCTCTCTTTGGGAGTTTGAATTAGTTTGATGCAATTTATTAACACAAAGCAGATAACTGCAGAACTGTTGCAGTTTGGATCTAAATCAGGAGTTGAAGTTATTGATCACACAAGCAGGTGCCTTGGTCTCCAGCTGAGAAGGGAGTGGCTGAGGCTTGGAGGGAAAGGCAAAGTGCTCAGCAATCCCATGTGGCCAGGTAAATGGTGTGAAGCTATGAAACACTTTTGTTGAAGAAGGTCTTTAATTCAAAATCACAGGTGCCAATGAAATCCATTGCATTTCTTACCACATATTTTCTAGAATTGGAAAAATCGGGTGCTATGAACAAACCCAACACTGTTTTTGTGAACACAAAGCACTCTCCACTCTTGCTTCACTTTCTGCTCAAATCCTGACCAAGGATTCCTGTGAGATCCCCATTTTCACCAGGAGATATCAGGTTTTTTAGATGATGACAGTAACTATTGTAAGACCATCAGTTCTAACATCACTCTGACGGAGTTGCTTCTTTGCAAGCAGTGGAATTTATGTGATTGATTTTGACCTTTTCTCCCCTCTGCAAACCTGTGCTCCCGACATGCTGAGGTCTTTGCTCTGTTGTAGCACAGTTTAATACAGGTTTTGGTATCATTAAATGAGTATGAAATCGGGCTCCTATGAAAGGGAGACATGTTCAGAGCTCAGAATGTCACTGTGCTTGTTTAAATTCTTACATGTGAGAGGAGATGAAGTCTTTGAGGTCAATAATGGCATGAAGGAAAAAAAATGGAAATATATTTTCAGCAAAATATCAGTGTTTCTCAAGAAAAGCCTTGAGGATTTTCCATTGAATTATCAGACAAAAGTCTTATAAAAACAAGGACTCTTTCAAAAAGTCACAGTGAATCAACAGGGATTTATTTAACACCATTGTGTCCATGTGAATTTTATCTCAAAACAACTGCTATTGTTTAAGGCTGGAACCCATGAGGACACATTTTCCTGGGTTTATGTTCTTTCCTGAACCATCACTTACAGCAAAGCAGCTCTGGCTGTAAAGGGCCCCTGCCTGAGCCTGCCTGGGGAGCTGAGGCCATTCCTGAGCTTTCTCTCGTGCTCTCCTCAGGTGCCCAGGGTGGATCTGAAGTGAGGGAATGCAGCCTCCTCAGGGGTCCATGTCCCTCCCTCAGAAGGCACTCGAGGTGGCACTCAGGGCTTTTGCAGGAGCCTGTGGAGAGGTTTTGTGTTTGGAATTCTGCATCCAGCGGCAGGCAGCGCTCCCGTTGGGTTGGGGCTCACTCCAGCACCTTTCAGTGGCATCTCTCCATGCTCAGAATGTTTAGCAGCTTAAAAATCATTGTTACAAATAAAAGAAAGCTGCTCTTGAAGCAGAGGCTTTGACCCTTTCTTTGACTGCAGTTATTTTAGCTTTCATTCAATTCTGCTGGAACTGCCACTTCAATCTTTGGCTTTTGATTTAATAGTCCCCTGTCAAAGCCAGCATAAAACTGATTTAAAATAACTGTAGAAACAGACAGAGTGTATTGTCTTTATCTTTCAGACTGATGTTTTGTTTCTCTTAGATCTTTGTAAAAATTCAGTAGAGGGACTTGAAACGCCTGCATTTAAATACAACAAAATGCAATATGCAGGAGGAATTGCTGTGTGTTGAAGGTATGTTTGATGTGTTACAGTTTAGCTAAGACCCATTGAAGGAGAAACTTCAGCAGCTTGCCAGGGCTCTGTCAGCTGTGGCTGCTGGTAGGGTCTGCTGTAAATATTCTGCTGGTTTAAAGCTGGCAACTGTTGGACTTAGCACCACTCATATGAAACATTTAGATAAAAAAATAAATATTTCTCTTCTCTCCCTTCGAGGTAATCATGGCAATAAATAGCAAGAGGAGCAAACAATCAAATTAGTGGTGAGGACTAATTCGTAAATGCTGTTATCTCACACATTTCATTCATAAAACTGCACCAGCCAAGTGCTTGGAAACCAAGCAGGTTTCATTTCTTAATAGCAAATCTACCAAACTGCTGTGGGTCTGTCTTTATGGCACAGCTTTATTTACGTTACTGAAGGAAAGGGGTTGTCCTTGGCACTTTGAACAGATGGGCTGGGCTCTCCAGTTCTGCTAGAACTGTATTTGTAAGTAATACAATATTTATAATTTCATGTATTTCAAGTTTCTTTTAATGAACTGTTTTATAAAGAAGCTTCTGAAAGTGAGGAGTGGCCTTTCCAAAGCCCATCTATGGAATGTTTTATAACTTGTGACTAAAGATATTTTTACATCTATTTATAAGCCATATTTTTACTGTATTTTATGGCTTAGGCTGCTGAGCTCTCCTTCCAAATGTTTCACAGACCATGTGCTCATTATATTGTGCCTGTGCTATAGAAGTAATAGCATTTATGGTTCTCTTTAGAGGTTAGCTCACTTAAAAGACAATTTGGGGAACATGGTACCTGTGGTTGATGAAGTGGTGTGAAAAATTTTATCTTAATCACTGTTTCAAATTTATTGTCATTAATTCTGAAGCATTTCAGTCTGCATTAGCAGTTTAGCATTGTGTTGAATGTGTTCTCCAAATCCACCATGTTCAGTGGCCAAAGGATTGGAACTTGTCCCTTTAGGCCAGTGTGTGAAGCCCATGGCATGAGCAATTCCTGGCTGAGCCCTCAGGTTTGAGCCTCAGGGTTTGGCTGGAGGACACTGGCTCCAGAAGTGTCCCCTGGCCTTCACCACCATGCCTGTGCCTTCTGTTCAGCTCTGCTGTGTCAGTGGGGATCCAGAAACCTCTCTCCAGGCCTATCTCTCAACCTGTGTCTCACACAGCACCTTGTTCATATTGGCACCTTGAGGAGCTGCTCCAAGAAGGAAAACTCCTCCAGTCCCAACAGTCAGGAATGCAGTTTGATCTTTCTTTTTAAATTTCATTTTTTTCCCATGTCATCTTTCAGACTATTGGCTCTCAGCCTAGGAGTTCTGTGATTTTTGTGGGCGGTCTGGGTGCCCAAATGCTCTCAGTAAGTGTTAACTCCTTGGCTTGAAAAAAGCTCAGCAGCATTCTGGCTTTAAGTGTGGCTGTAATTTGAGGGACAGGAAGCCAAATGAAGTGGTGATATTTCTGTGTGAAACAGAGCTGTCTCACTTCTCCCAGAGTAGATTTTAGTGGAGAGTGCCTGCCCACAGAAATCCATGGCTGAGAAGAGGCAGATTCCCAGTACATATCAATTACCCCAGCCCTGTTCACTTGGGTGGAGCTCCCAGTTTACTGCAGGATTTGCTGCAGGAACCTGGCACAGAAATAGGGAATATCAGCAAGGACATCAGTCACTTGTTGCACAGCAGTTTGCTTGGCCCGTGGTCACTTGCTATCAACTGCCCTCAAAAGCTTTACATCTTCTTGAAGCACAGAACTATTTAGTACTCAAAACTGCCTGCACTTTGGGGGCCTGGTGGCATTCCCTTTGTGGGCAATGGTCTAGCTGGCAATGCTTTAAGATACTTACACATGTACATAAAATCAGGTGTCAAGGGTCAAACAAGGTGAAATTGGCTTCTAGTGAAAATCTCATGTTTTCAGCATTCTTTGCAGCCACAGAAAAGCCAAGAAGCCAGGTGGGGTCGGAAGCTTCTTCAGGAAAGACACAAAGAGAGAGAGAGATGGGTTTATCCTGTCTCTGGATTTCTGCTCTATCATCAATGTCCATCAGATCAAAACAGGTTTTCACATCGAACATGAGACGCTGGTTAATATTTCAAAACTTTCAATTTCACATCCTCTTTAGCTGTACAAGTCTCCTTACCTGTAACCTGTGCTTTTAGCTTCGAAAAGTTGCCAGATTGGAAATTTCATACTGAGCCTCTCATTAGCCATGGGTGGCACGAACTCAGAAAAAGATAATTAGCAAAACAAGCACCAGTTCTCAGTCTTCTTTTCTCTGAGAATGTTCAGGTCTGGCTGTCAGTTTGCAGTTTGGTTAATTATTCCTGCTCTTTGGACAACTTGTACTTAGATTTATTAATACTATTGTGCTTCAGAGTATCACATCTTCTTCCCTGGGAGCATCTCCTCCAGTTTGCATTGTTTACATGAAGACACACATCTCCAGTTTCCTTTTCTCATCAGACATCAGCAGGAGTTTCCATTCAACTCCATCAGACCTTGGGAAGGTTTGATCTCAATCCCTTTTCTTTACAGAGTTTGTCACAGTTGGTCATACAGTGAGAGTCAGAGTTCAGGGATGAAAAAAGGGCAATATTCAGTTTTTGTGTTTAGACACTGTAGAAACTCCAACACTTCAATCATATGATGTTCACAAGGCTTTTTGTGTGAGTTTTCAGTATTTTAAAATATTTGAAAACACTGTTTGATTAGCTTTTTCTATTAGAAAAACTAACAAAATCAGAAGAAAAACAAGACTTGTTTGCTTTTTTTTTTTTAAATAAAGAAACCAAGTTTCTCTATTTACAGTCTTTGACAAAATTGATATGAACTAACAAAACGGGTTGGTTTTTTTTTTTTTCAGCTTTAACAGCAAGTTTGGGGGAAGTAAAGTTTCCAGAGTAGGAAACTGACATAATCATCAAAATAAATGTCAAAGAGTTGTGATATGCAGCAACTCTTACAACAAACTGAAAAACCCATTGAATCAGACATGTACTCAGGTAACTCTGCTGAATCCAAGCCTCTTCTTTTTGCCTTTTGGAATCTAGAAATCTTCAGATAAGGAAGTTTTGGAGGACACTTTTCTGTTCTTCTTCACCCCACCCCAAAGCAATGACATTGGTCCCATTGTTTTCTCATGCCTTCCAAACCAAGCCCTCACTTTGCTGCTTCCCAACCCTCCCTGGTGTTTCCATGGTTCCCCTGCTCCAGACAATTCTCTCAGGCCCCAAACTGCTGATTCCCTTCACTCCTGAGTTCAGAGTGGCCCTGTTTTGTGCCATGAAATGCAGCTACAGGAGATGTCATTGAGAACATGAACGCATCAGCTCCAAAGAAAGGACAAGAGGGAATTTAGGGAGACAGCTGAAAATAGCCATGGCCATATGGATTTCACTGGGTGTGTGTGATATGCTGGTGCCATCTCTTTTTTGGTAGCAATTATATGCTCTCTGTTTTCAAGTCTTCTAATTCTTGTTTTGCATTTAGCATCTCAAAGGCAATTTGGAGAAACAAACCCTGAGTATAACTACAGCACAAATTGGTAAACTGGGTGGAAACATTTTATAAGCAACACATTCTGTCTTATTATTTTGTGGTGGGATTTGTTGGGGTTTGGGGTTTTTGCTTTATTTTTTTTTTAAGTGAACACATTATTTCACAGCTGCTAGCTTACTGGGTCACAAGTTAATAGCATCTCTGCCTGGCACTGAATTGGAGTTATTACTGACTCTCATCATGAGTTAGGCCACTGTGGATTTTTTCATTTCTAGCAGTTGTTGTTATAAATGCTCTATCATTGTTGTATTTCTCTGATCTTATAACATAAAGTTTATTTGATGTGTCCTGAATCTGTCTGTTTTCTGATGGAATACCAGGTAGAAGTAACTTGAAATAGCAATGAACATCTTATTTAAGGAATGGAGTGTTTAGGATGATAGCTATATTCTTCAAGTGACTCCGTGTTTGAATTTCCTGGATTCATAGGAAAAAATGGAATATTTTGTCCTCTACGTTTGTAATAATGTTTTAAAAGAAGCTTCAGGAATATAACCTGAGTGATCTATTGCTGTCTTGAGCTGAAGCAGCAAGAAGAGGAACTTCAAGAATCTCACTGGGATTTCAGCTGTGACTTTCTTGGGTGCTGTCATGAGAGGGGAGATAACATAATCCATGTAAGTCTGGGGAAAAGTGTCGTGTGTAAAGCTCCCATTTCTAGCCAGCATTCAAGGTGTAGGGCAGGTGCTCTTTGAACACAGTAGGAAAAGTGTTGGGGGGTTTATCAGCACGCTTGTAAAGCCAGGACAGCTGCTCACAGAGCCAGTCCTGCTTGCTGCAGAGGCCATCACCACAGGCTCCAGCTCCCTGCCAGCAGCACCCTTTGTGTTACAGGCTGCTGGTTCTGCATCTCTCAGAGCTGCCTCTGCTTTGCTCTGGGGCAGGTTCTGTAAATCATACTTTGGCAGGAGACATTGGAGGGCGCTTTCTTTAGAGGTAATAACCCTTGGCATTGATAGGGCACATCAGGGAAACACACAGAGCTTTGCTGAGCTTCATAACAACCCTCTGGAGCAAGTAACTATCATCACTCCCATTTTTTTCAAAAATGAATGTTGGCCTTTTACTGTGCCTTATGGGATGTTCTGTTCAGCCTTCATATTTTGATCTTAAACTTGTGGCTGAGTGGAATCCTCATGAGTTTCACGTGGTAAAACCCTCATGTGATGCTTCTGGATCATGCTGCTCCCCGGGGAGTCACGGGCAGTGTGAGATGGCCTTGGCTGCCTGGAGCTGCCTCTGAGGGATCTTTTCTGAATGAGGCTCGAGGCAGAATGCCTTCTCTTCTCAGCTCCCTGGGCAGCTGGCAGACATCTCTCTCTTTAGTTCCATGTCATTGTCCCCACCCATGTGGAGGTGAGTCCTGCAGCCCAGAGTGCCCACTGGAGGTGGGTGCAGCAGCTGAAGCAGAGCTCTCACACCTGGATAAACCTGAATGTGTTTGCACCAAGGCTGGATGAACCTGAATGTGTTTGTACCAAGGCTGGATGAACCTGAATATGTTTGCATCAAGGCTCATGAGACACACAGAGATGCTTCATCTCTCTCTGCTTCCAGGGAGAAATGCTGGAAGTGGGGTTTTGAGGTCACAGAAACCAGGAACACTCAGCTTCACATTTGTATCTCCAGGTACCAGAGAAGTGGGAAACAGAAGCTCTAAGGGACAAATGTCCTTGTGGTCCCAGTTCAGTAATGCCCTGTGATGAAGACCCACCCAGTTTTGTGTTTTTTCAGGAAGCTGGACAAATGAAACTGGGGAAGGATTTGGACAACTAATCCCAATCTGAGATCACAATCACAGATTTCTTTACAGGGAAATAAGTGGGGGAAAAAACCCACAAGAATCCACTACAAAACTCAACATCTGGTCTTTTTTTCTGAGCCTTACCTAGAGATCTGTGGATACATGAACAATATCTTTTCCCATAAGGGACAATTCATGATGTCATAAACAGAGAAAATCAGCTGTGCTCCATCACGGTTCCAGGAACTCAACAACTCTTGAGTCATATCTGGGAGGGATAACAACTGTGGACTTAAAGCCTTGGCCTTCAGAAAAGATGGGGCTACACTTGAGGATGCACTACTGGAGAATATCAAAGAATAAATGACCAAAACTGTACAAGAGACATAAAAGACAAGATAAGAAACTGCCCTTGTTTCACTCAAGTGCCTTGTGAAAACATGCATTAGTTGAACTGCTGGCTAGAAAGATTAAAGTGTCCAGATTAAATTGCATTGTGCCAGAGCCCAGGCTCACATGAAATAGCACAATTCTGTTAACTTTACTGGAGCCTCAGAGATTTGCAGCTGGTCAGGATCTGACTTCTTACCAAGTTATTACTTTGGAAAACACCCATTGACATCTGTCAGGTTAAGGACAACAGTGTTCTCTATCTGTAGACATTGTAGATTCAAGATTGAAGAGCTTAATCTTGTCTTTAAATGGTGACATGAGCATTACATGAATTTTTTTCAGAATTTCTTTTATTGAACTGTTATGTTTCATATTTTAGTATTTCTAAGGGAAATTTGAGAAACAGTAGGTGTCACAGAGAAGCAATTACCTTTGAACTCGATGTTCTTTTTGCTCACTTCACCTCCTTTTTTTCTGCTCACTGTATTTCACAACATTATGCCCCAACTAGTTTAACATCAAGTGTTTGTGGAAGATAAATATAGTGTGCATATAGTCATTAAGGCTGAAATGTGCTTTTAGTACTAAAGAGAAAAGATGTTGCCATAATTTGATAGTTCTTCAAAAGAAATGGAAAGGCTTCCAACACAGAGAATGGTCTGGGCTGTTGAAAAAAGATCTAAGGGCAATTTTTGTTTCACTACTAAAAAGAGTTCATGATAATGAGGCTGACATTTGCCAGTTGTTCTTCTCTATTTTTTACTCAGAAGGAATCCTAACTAGCCTTATGGCTGTAGTTATGGATAAGGTCCTTTCTGCTTCATTCTTTTTTTTGCTCCTTTGCTTCATGGTGCGTTTGAAATGGAGTTTGGTTTGTTTTAACAGTTGCTACTCATTGCTTCCAAAAGTGACTGACTTCTTACAACACAAGGGCTGAGATTCCATCGCAGATGGGGGGATGCTTTTTGTGAGCATAGGGTGGGAGGGTGAGCAACTGAACCTCACTGCATGGGGCAAATGATGTTTATACCCAGGGTGAATCCCACGCTCTGTGTGTAAATAATGGAGCACAAGTGGCTGCATTTCCTGAGAGGGAAGGGCAGGCTAAAGCTGGCAGTGTATTCTGGATTCTCATCCTGATGTCTGCAGGGCAGGGCCCATGCTCTGCAGCAGTCTGGTGTGCACAGACAGCACCAGTTTTGGAGACAGGTCCTTGGTCTGTGTGCCTGTAATGTGATGCAAGTGGAATATGGGTACTGGAGTTTGCAGGGAAAGCAGAGCATTTTCCTGCTTTTGGCCCAAAACATTTCTGATTCCACTTTTTGGGGTTTATTTGAGGGTACTGGCAGTTCCTCCTATCCTTCCAATGGCTGGCAAATTCAAGCAGATATGTACTTTTTATTTATTTGCTGGCCGATATTGCAGAATGGACATAAAAGACTGAAGTCCTCACTGTGTGAGTCCTCATTCCTCAGTTAGAAACATTCCCCTTGTTCCACCACTTTCCAAATAGGTACTATCACCAAACAACAGAAATTTGGTAATTGGTTGCATGTGAATAAATTATGATCAGGTATGCTTAATTATGAATGGAGATGTGTATGTAAGAGAGCAGAAGACATCTAAAGGAAATACGATATACACAAGGGATAGGAAGTAAAAGAAACATTCCTTAGTGCTAAAAGCCATAAAGTGTCGGGCATTTCAGTGATTTGTCACCTCTGCATTAACCACTGACTCAAGCTATTAATGATAAAAGCAGATAATTACAGTGCCATGCTCTAACAAAGAAGCTGTTACAGCTGGGTAAATAACAGGCCCTATAAAATTGTCTGAAATTTGTGTTTGCACAGCAGACAGCATTTGGTAAGCTCCTGCTAGCTCTGGAGATGTTTGGGAAAGGGAATTTTTTTCTTTTGTGTGTTTTATGTTGTAATATCAAGGGAAGAAGCAAAACATAAAAAAGCCCCCAGTTTGTATGACAGGTTTAAAAGTCTGCTGCAGAGGGCTACAGCCAAAATGGCCTGCTCCAAGCCAAAGGCAAGGCTGTGGGGCTGCCACAGAGCTTCCAGGGGTTGAGCTGCATTTCCTTCCAGTGAAGTGAAGCACAGCAGTGCATTTTTACAATCACACTGATACTCTCTACACTTCTTTCCTGATTCTTTTCCTGGCAGCAACAAAGTCCTGATGGCTGTGTGACACAGATGTGGGGAGTGTGCATGAGAACAGCCTGCTGGAGCTGCTCTGGTGGCCACAGCCACAGCAGGCAAGGCTGTCAGGGACAGCCAACACCAGCCCAGCGTGGGCAAATGGAGTTATCCTTGGCACAGGGGTGTCCCATCAGAGACACCCAGAACCTCCTGCAGGAGCTGTGCAGAGTGCACACTCGGGGCTCTGCTGGGCCAGCACAGTCAGGGTTGTGTGGCTGGAGCAAAGAAACCATCACTGCAGGACAGGCTGAGGCACAGCCCCAGGGAGTGTTTCATTGTGGCTCAGGAGGTGCAGCCTCAGCTGGCTGTGCTGGCTCTGGGAATAACTCGCTCTTGGTGGCACTGGGCAGTGGCAGGTGACAGTCCCCACCCTCTCCCAGCCTCCCAGACAACAAGGGACACCTCTTATAGCAAAGACATTTCCCATAATAAATATGGACAGGAAAAAAGATGATGAGAATAGACTGATTTTCTGATTCTAATTAGTGCTTCACACTGAGAATGTTGTGAGCATAAAACATCTTGCAGAATAAAAAATTATCAGGACAATAGCAGTCATCAGTTCAAGTAATAAAAAGGCACTTAGGTATTAAAAAAAAAAAAGAATCTAGAAATAGATTTATTTAATGGGGCTTTTTTTCTAGAGAAAGTTAAGCATTTCCTGCTGTACTGATGTTTATGTGAGATAAATATAAAGTATTATCAGTTGAACAGCATTAGTTGCCACTGAAAGCCTCTGTCTCCTCTAGCTGAATCTGCTTACCATGAGCAAAGTAACTGAGTGATGCACTTGCTTAGATTCCAATTCAATTTAGGGAAAGGGTAGAAATGAAAATGCTCTTGGCCTAGATTAGTGTTGAAAATATTGATCAAATGGCTTATCTATCAAAAATGAAAGGCTTGGGAGTGTTGTTCGAAGATAGAGCATTGGTAAGGATCTGAGGCAATGATTCTAATAAGTTGTTATCAAGGGATTTTTTTTTCTATTGTGACCAGAGTTTGCTAGAGAAGGCTTTACATTAAATATATATATAATATATATATATTTTAAAAAAATAAGAAATTTATTAGTTAGCAGAGCCCATTCAAGGTATAAATTGTGTCCAAGAGTGACAGGAGCAGCTCTGGGAGCTCAGGGCCTGCCCTGGCACCCTTTGCTGCTGCCCAGCTGCAGTACCTGCCTCTGTGGCCACTTCTTTCTGACAAACATTGCACATGGCTCACTTAAAAAAAAAAAAATTGCCTCCAGATGTTTTTATTTGAACAGTTCCTT
>VWYP01009879.1:41272-62556 GCA_013400435.1 Pycnonotus jocosus | reverse complement strand
CTCGCTCTTGGTGGCACTGGGCAGTGGCAGGTGACAGTCCCCACCCTCTCCCAGCCTCCCAGACAACAAGGGACACCTCTTATAGCAAAGACATTTCCCATAATAAATATGGACAGGAAAAAAGATGATGAGAATAGACTGATTTTCTGATTCTAATTAGTGCTTCACACTGAGAATGTTGTGAGCATAAAACATCTTGCAGAATAAAAAATTATCAGGACAATAGCAGTCATCAGTTCAAGTAATAAAAAGGCACTTAGGTATTAAAAAAAAAAAAGAATCTAGAAATAGATTTATTTAATGGGGCTTTTTTTTCTAGAGAAAGTTAAGCATTTCCTGCTGTACTGATGTTTATGTGAGATAAATATAAAGTATTATCAGTTGAACAGCATTAGTTACCACTGAAAGCCTCTGTCTCCTCTAGCTGAATCTGCTTACCATGAGCAAAGTAACTGAGTGATGCACTTGCTTAGATTCCAATTCAATTTAGGGAAAGGGTAGAAATGAAAATGCTCTTGGCCTAGATTAGTGTTGAAAATATTGATCAAATGGCTTATCTATCAAAAATGAAAGGCTTGGGAGTGTTGTTCGAAGATAGAGCATTGGTAAGGATCTGAGGCAATGATTCTAATAAGTTGTTATCAAGGGATTTTTTTTCCTATTGTGACCAGAGTTTGCTAGAGAAGGCTTTACATTAAATATATATATNGACTTTTAGAAATTAATTACAAGAGTTATCTGTACCCTATGAGCTTGTCAACTTGCTGATATAACTAGAATCTATTTTGGGTGCATGCCATTAAGATACTATAAATGCCATACTTTCTGATTAGTACTATTGTTAGGTCAGTATTTCTAAAGGGACATGGCCTAAAAGTCACTATGACTTTGACAAATTAAATATTTTTTCCATAGCTGGGCTCTCTCTAAAAAAAAAAAAAAAAAAAAGCCTTCAGATGTTTTTATTTGAACAGTTCCTTCGAACTTCTCTCCCTATGGCTGAATTTCTGGTCTCTGGCTTCCCTTGCTCCTTATGCTGTTGCTTCTTGTCACAGTTTTCCTGCCTTCCTCTCTCCCTCCTGCTGATCCCACTATGGATCTGTTCTTTTGCTGTGCTGATTGCATTTCCTTTTTTTTTTTTTTTCCTTCTTGATGGCCTTTATTGCAATAAGCACAACACTGATAGTTTCTTTGTTGACATATGTGGGATGAGATATGACAATACATTATTTCACTGAAAATTTGCCTCAAAGGATTATCCCTCCAAGGTGAAATGATTGTTTCCTCTGTTTCAGATTAACCATGCTAGCAAAGAAATATTTCATGCTTCATTACTACCATTAATCTTCCAAGGTGCCCCTCTGAATGAAAATCCATTGTTTTCTTTAACAGAGAGGGACACCAGTACAAGTTATGCTGTGTAATTACACTTCTAACAGATGTATCTGTCAGCTTGCTCAGTGCTTGGTAACATAACATCACTGAATATTACATTGCAATGTAAAACACACTCTCAATTAGATATGCAGACCTGCAGTTTTTCTTTTAACTCTAAGTTTTTCTCTTAAATGTGGTGGTCCTTCACCTGCTGGAGCGCACAGGGAATATGTTTACCTGCAAGAACGAGGGAGACTCACCTTTGATGCTGTGGCAAGAACGCCCAAGGTAATGGAATGAGACTGGAGAGCAGGAGAGGGAGGTGAAGTTCAGAACCCTTTGGACTTGGGAACAAAAATCTCTTTTTCTGTGGAGATAGGATCAGGATCACCCAGTGTTCCCTCTGGCTTTGCTCTCTGGTTGCTGCTGTGAGTGATGATGCCCTGCAGTCAGAGGCTGCAGTTTCACCTGAGGCAGGCAGAGACCTGATCTTCTTCCTGCATTCTGCCCCTGCAGGACTCAGTGCCTCTGGAAGGCATCACTGGGAGCTCTGCAGCAAAAGGAATAATAATTTGCAGATGCTGCTCGCTCATTTCTTTAGGTACTCAGGTAGTTCTGTGAAAGCTTTGCATGAATTAATGTGTAGGATGTGCCAAACCCATTGTGTTGCTAGCTGTGATTTAGAATTTCATCCTTTTCTTCTCCAACCAGGAATACTCCGGTGTAGGAGGGCACTGCAAGGCAGAGGAGCTCTGGAGGCAAGCAGCCAGTGTGTTTGATTAGCTGTGTGTGCTGTCCTGTGAGGATTGCATCGTCTTGTCACTCCCGCTGCAGCTTCCAGCCTTTTGTGTTATTTATTGCCCATAAAGGAAATCAAAGCACTCCTTTGCCACTGACACAGAAGGGAGGGCTTTGAACTAAGTGCTTTGCCTCTTCCAGCTTTCCTTGTGATATGTTTTGAGATTTTGAAATGCTTATACAGGAATTGTCACTTGCACTGAGGTTTTACAGTGCTTAGCCACTTTCAGGCTGATCTGAGGATTGCTAAATGATAATTATATCATTCCTTTCTCTGCTGTTCTCTTTCTGTTCCTTTTGCTCCCACATGTACCCATCATGCTCCTACAGTTTCCAAGTCAAATATTAATGTGCTCACACATACTGGAATTAAGTTTGCCTGTACTTAATTTAGTTTCATTATGTATTACAGCTTAGCTAACATGCCATTAGCAGGCACTGAGGTCTCTCTGCTCCACACTGCCTCAGCCTTTGCTCCCAGCCAGCTCAGGATTCTCCTCCTTTTTCTTCTTATCAGTGGAGGCAGCAGATTGGGGAGCACAGAATGGATCCCTGCTCTCATGTTCCAGGTACTCACCCTGGCAGCACCTGGAAAAAGGAGGCAAAATGTTTGAAATGCTGTGATAAAGCTTTCTAAAATATACAGAGCTTAAGCTCCAAACAGATGCTGCTCGCTCCAAAACAGTAAGTAAGTAAGTAAGTATGTAAGTAAGACTTTTAAAAATACAGCCATAAGAACATATTTTAAAATGTCCTTAACAATAGGAATCTCTACTTTTATTTAGAAAGAAAGATTTGTATTTCTAAGCAAATGCTTTTTCTGAAGCTGAATATTTGTAACCTGTTGGGTTTTACTCCTTGGAATCAGAGGTTTACACACCCACAGATTTATCACACTGCTTGAAATGGCTATGATTAGAATAAACCATGAAAAAATTAAACTTGGAGATTATTTTGACAAATTGGTTAGACTCCTGCTTCCTCTACTCTGCACACTCAGGGCAACAAATTATGGTGCTCATGGAGAGATGAATTTTAAATTAGTGTGAATACCTGAGTTTGTAAGGAACTGTGCATCAATTTTAACTCTCAGCTGGAAAGCAGAATGCAGGTTAGTCATTTTTGTCTCTGATATCAAAAAGATTTTAATCCCTTTCAAGTATCTTTCTTTTCCTGTATTTAGAAAGCAGGTTACCTTTCCCAAATCTTTTGAGACAGGTTAGCATTAGTTACTGTAAAAAGGGGAAAATCCCGCTGATTATTTTTACTTTTCAATGTATCCAACTCTTCTCTCCAGTAGCTGTCTCATAGCACAAAGCAAAATCTGGAGGTCCTTAAGAGGCTTGATTGTAAATAATGATTTCTACTAATGACTACTGGATTGTCTTTATTGTAGTTTTAATGGGATCAATGAGGTTAGACTGGGGAATACAAATTAAAGAGGGAAATTCAGGAGATTTACTCCTTCACTCTGGAAGACATTATTGGGGAAGATGAGGAACCTGCACTGTCAGTCAACAGCCCAGCACTGAGAAAAGGGAAGATCATACATGCTCAAACCTCAAGACATCGTGGTCCCTTTTCCTTTGATAAACAGAATTCCCATTGATTTCAGGGAGTTTTACCCCCATAATCAAAGTGCATCTCTGGATCAGTCTCATCTTGAGATTGAGGGTGTTTCCACTGGGAAAGTGCAAAGGATATTTTTCTCTACAGTGCTTAGTAATTGCAATCATTAATTAGTTTATGCCTGGCTTTGTGAACTTGGTCATAACTTCTCCAGAGAGATGTGAGGTTTGGCTGTGCCTGAGAGCAGGGTAGTGCTCCCCTCTGTCCAAATAAATTGGAAATAAATTGGAACAGAGAAACCATGAGATGTTTCTGCTGGAGTTACCATTCCATGGCCCCCACACACACTCAGCACCCACAGGTTGTGGAGGCAGATCCTGTTCTTTTGCAATCTCCAATTCTAGTAGAAGCTCCAAGACACTCCTGAACTGACAACAGAAAATAAAGTCTTATTTTCTTCTTTGGAGAGGTTGAGGAAAAGGCTAAGAAACAAAATTCTCATCTTTCTCACCCAAGAAAAAAATATTCAGGTCTTCCAGTGACAATTGCAGAAAACATTGCCCGAGGTTGTAACACAAAGAGCAGAGTGTAAAGTCCCAGCACTGTTGCAAGACTGATGTGATCATTGTTGTTTCTGCTGGAGAACTCTGCTGGTATATTTTACAGCAAGATTTTAAAAAATATCTCCCCCTTTATTTATTAAAAATGAATGTTCTTTTATGTAAAAAAAAAAGGGTCTGTGAATTCAAGGAATTCAAGTCTTCTGTTCAAGTCTAGGCATAGTCATTACAGCATTTATTTAATTTTCAATTTTCCTTCTGAGTAGAATGAGCTCCTTTGTCATTCAAAGGCTTCCACACTTTGCTCTTACACTGAAGTTCCTGGGCAGTATCACCTGTATGCTGTGTATTTGACAGGAATACGAATAAATTGGAAGAACTGCACTTATTCCTTCTTCTCCAGGTAATTTCTAAGTAGATTAGTTCAGAAATGGAAAATGGAAAGGAAGCATTTAAATTATTTAATGTAGCTTAGTTCAGGATATTCCTTTACAATCATTTTAAATTTGTAACACTTGTATTTTATTTCAAAGAAAGTTGATTCTGGATGATCATATTAATTAAAGCAGAGAGAATAAAAATGTGCTTGTGACATCCCTGCAGCATAAAAGTCTAATGTTGCCACACAGACAAGTTTAATGTGAAATTGAAATCTTTTGTCAAAGCCCTGAATAAAGTCACTCCTTAATTATCATCAGTTCAACTCTTTTAGAATGGCAGATTTGGGGAGCTCAAACCAGCACAAACATTAAACTAGTTTTTTATTGGGTAATCCTTCTACTAATTTTTTTTTTATATTTTTATGCAGCGAGACTGAGGCATAACAAAATGTGGTATCTTGTGTGTTTACCTATATTTTGAACTAATTTCAGGCTTTCTCCTTTCTCCCATTTGTTTAATTTCCTGCTAATTGCATCCATGAGCCCATGACTGCCTCTTTGGAGGGTTATCCATGTGACAAGGCTGCAGCTCTCCCTTTCCATGGGCCTGTGGAGATTACCAAGGGCAAATCTGGACCTTCAACACTCCCTGCAAATGGCAGAAATCACAGCTCTTTCCTTTCACCCACACTGCACTGTCTGAAGCAGGAGCCACCTCGTGCTGATGTTGATGGCAGCTCCCAGGGGTTCTGGTGGAAGGGATCCTGTGTGGGGAGCAGGGAATGGGCTCAGCTGAGCACCAAGGTCCTGCCAGGTAGTGCAGGATCAAATGAGAAGAAAGAATTGACTTTTTAAATGCATTTCAATGTCATAATCTCTTTTTGGCAGTCTAGGTGCTGACATACATATCCATATTTTTGCTTCCCATAATGAGGTAGCATTTACATCTATTTTTCATATATTAGTTTCCTAATTCTTATGCTTCTTCGAGTTATCAATTTTATGCACCTTTAAATAATTCAATTGTTACATATACAGTAATTATATAATTGGCCATGCTGGGGGACAGCAGAGCACAGCCCTTTTCAGAGCCCTGTGACCAAAGCACAAGGCTGAGCTCCCATTCCTGTCCCATTTAATGAGAATTCCTGCTCCTGCCCCTCCAGGAGAGCAGAACGTGACAGTGGCACTGCCAGGGAAGCAGGAGCCAGGGCTGCAGTGTCCTAGAGTGGCTCCTGCTGCCACTGTGCATGAAAGATTCTGCCCTGCACTGTTGGCAGATCTGAAACTGCTGCTAGAAAATCTGGCAGACTTGTCTTGTAGCCAACAAACAGACTGAAACAGCACCCAAGGAGGAGAGGAAAAGGATTGCCCATGTTTGTGGCCTGTCCATCTCCCTGCCAGTACCTAGGGTGGCTGGACAGGGGCAGGTTGAGACCATGATTTTCATCAGTGGCACCTATCTAAACCATACAGATCTGACTGAAAACTCTGCTCCCTCAATTTCTATTTACCAAGCTTTCCTATTCCCAGATTATGCAGAGAATGGTTTGCAATGGCAGCTAAGAAGTTAATCCTTTTCTTGATAAGTCAGAAAGCTAAGAGCTGTGATTAACAAAATGACTAATGGAGTAGCTCCAGTTAATGATTTAATTTTTTTTTAAGAAAAAGCAATTATTGCAGAAAGAAATGGAAAAAAAAATCACACACTAGAAATTTCTGGCTTTTCACTAATGTGAAATGACTTTCCTCTGATGAATTTCCTGAAATGTTGGGGTTTTTTTTCTTTTTGAGATATGTGACTTTTGAAAAGACAACAAAGCTTGACTAAATAACTAAATCACCTTAACATTTTCATGATTGGGAAGGATCTGCACAGAAATCATGTGCTTCATAGTGATTTGGTGGCTTTAAGGTCACACCAAATCCTTTGTAGTCATAAAGCTGACCACCTGCTGCTCTCAGCTTCCAATCAGCTGTGCCTTTTTCTGAAATGCAGCTGGCCTCACTTTAGAGGTGCTGGCTGTTGGCAAATCCATCAATTTTGTTGGTAATCCATTCCAACAGGTGATTAAGTATTTAAGAAAAAAGATTCCATTTGTAGTGTCACCTTTTGATGTGCTTATTTTTTCTCATTTTGTCACCTGAATTAAATGGCCCCACAATTTACAAATTCTACTATTCTATTTAAAGTATTTTACTTTAGCTGGTTCTTGACTTAACATTTTTTGCCAAAATATATAGGTTGAATTTCCTGCTTAATGTGTGCAGAGCATATTTTTCAGGTTTCTGGATATCTTTGCATGTGTTCCATCATCCCTCTGCAGGTTTGCCATGGTTTCTCCTGGCATGGATAAGAGCACTGCAGCAGCAGAGTGCCAAGGCAGCATCACTGGAGCCTTCCTCAGGGCTGGCAGCTCCTCCTTGATGCCCTTTGCTGAAAAGACCTCTTTGTCCCTCAGGGATCTTGGGAGCTGTGTCAGCCAGAGCATCAGAGAGGGAATTCCTCCTCATTTTGCTCAAGTCCACAGCATTTCTGTGCGATCCCAGAGCTGGTCACTGCTGGCAGTGGGATGAGCTCCAGAGGGGATCCATCTGTCCCCTTGCAGTGCTCAGAGTGTTCTGGGGATGGCTCCTGCCTGTCCTCCTGCTCATCTCCCTTTTGAGAACAGTTATTCAGGTCCATGATGACTTTGCAGTGCAGGAACCATTCCTTCCTGAAAAACCTGTGTGAAAAGGGACTAACAGCCTTTGGAAGGGAGGCTACCTCTGAGATGTAATTAAATGTTTGACAAGATGCTTTGAAATCCTTCAGAAGGAGCTGCCTTTGTGTAATTAATGAACAGTATGGGTCCTGTTCTCCTGCCTCTTTAGAGGTTCTGTGGAAACAGCTAGGAAGGGGCAAGAAATGGATGAGGATTTCCTCATAAAATTTTCCCATCTTTGACTGCATCACTTATTTTACACAACCAACTGCACCCAGTTCCTCATTAAAAGTGTATGGGCAGGCCCTCCTGACACAGACCCTCTCCAATCTGTCTGCCTTGGGCCTCGGCTGCACTGTGATTTTTCCAACTCTTTGCTGATTCTTTGTTGGATTTCCGCAAAGACAATTTAGGTTTCTTCCTTCTTCAAACTCATTTTTGTTCTTGTTTGGATATGACTTTCTTACATTTGCTTTCTGACAAACATGACTCAGAATGTAGGCAATATTTTTGGTGTAAAGATTGGTCAGATAAGAAGAAATAATTGACTTTTTAAAATACATTTCAATGTCATAATCTCTTTTTGGCAGTCTATGTGCTGACATACATATCCATATTTTTGCTTCTCATCATGGGGTAGCATTCACATCTATTTTTCATATATTAGTTTCCTAATTCTTACTCTTCTGTGAGTTATCAGCTTTGTGCATCTTTACATAATTAAGTTGTTACATACACAATAATTAGCTTTGTAAAACATCCATGTTCATGGAACTGCAGATGTTTGAAGGCAATGTACTGTTTACAATGCAAGCACCTGTAGGAGGAACAAATTACAAGCAGCAGACAAATGTAAAACACAGGAAAGATTTGATACTGCAGTCAGAGTAGCAAACAGTAGTAAACTAGTAAAAGATTTAAAATTTCAAACTAGTAAAGCTTGCTTTGAACTCAAAGAAAGCAGCAGCTCAGGTGGAACACAGAAAAATAACCCCCAAACCTTGTAAGATGGGATAGAGCGGAAAGGAGCAGTTTGTAATGCAGTCATTTGTTAGAGAAAAGCAAGCAGGTGAGCTGCTCAGCCCAAGCCTTTGCACCCCAAAGGAGCTGATCCACGAGCAGTGCCAAACCCCAGCTCACTGCTGCAGCCCCGTGACACTGGCTCTGCTCTTAACTTCTGCAATGAGTCAAAAACAAACAAAGAACTCACTACCAAAGTAGAACAAAACTGCAGAAAGTGGTGCTGAAAAATAAGTTTTGGACTTAATTCTTCTGTATTTCCCACATGTGATTTATTTCAAACTGCATTAGAGGCGTGATTTCTTGGCCTCACTGAAGTCACTGCAAGTTTGGTGGGTTTTTTGGGGGTTTTTTTTAGCCTTTGGATATGAATTTTTAAGGCAAAACTTGGAGGAATCAGTGGTGGTTGATCCCATGGAGTCTGTGGCTCTGAAATGTGCCTTCCCCCAGCTTTGTTATAACTCCAGTAATTCTGTAATAAATGACTTCTACAGTTTCAGTATTTGTATTACAACAGAGCTTTTTATTTAATTTTTTTTTTTCAAAACACTGAGGAACAATCTAGGATGAAATATTATAGTTTTTATGCTACCAGTTGGAGAGCAAACTCAGGATTTTAACAGGTGGGAGGGTAGGATTGCACCATTCATTTTTCTGTCCTGCTTTTCCTATTGGTATGGGGTTCTATGGGAAGTAAAGTCTAAAACAGAGTTACAGTTTCCCATAGGAGAACCAATTTAACAGCTTTTTCCTCAGAAGTCTTAAGTAATCAATACTTGATTATATGAACTATTATTTATAATTTGAAAGCTGTAACTATTTGTGTAATCTAACCAGTCTTGTCTTGTGTGGTAGCCCTTCATATCTGAGTTGAAATATCCTCTATTCTGCAGTAGTTGGAACCTGGACTCTGTGAAACCAGGATCACTTCCCAACAGCATCTCCTGATAATTCTGAGATTAGTTTGGTAGCTCCTGCAGAAGCTCCCTTGTTTTGATTGCTTTAGAGCTCTCATATCTGCTAATGATGGAGGATCTGAGCCTCTTACAGGGGAGGTGTTTGTAGAGAATTCAGTAGCAATAGCAGAAGACAGTGAAAAAACAGCCCCTGTTCGACAACTCTGGTAGCATTCAGCATTAAATCATCTCATTTATTTTCTAAACCTGATATATTGTTATTCTCTTCAGGGTCAAATTTTGTAGTTCTTTCACATGTAAAGCTGTCTCTGATCTGGAAAGATGAATAACAGTTGCAATGTACCTTCACCTCTGATTTCCTTGGCCACAGATTTCTTAATTTTTTCCTCTCTATCCTTTCTACTTTGTCATTCCCAAGAGTTGTCTCATAATGTGCTACTTCATCAGATGCCTTTTTATGTATACTAATCTACAAAAGCACAACTAAAAAAATGTTATGGCAGGGTGCTGCACTTACCAGCCAGTAATTACCTCATGTTCAAGGCTAAGCACAGCCAGTTTTTCTATGGAATTTTTTTTGCATGGCACAGTATGGGGACACTGGAGGAAAACAATGTGCAATTTGGAAAAAAACCCCAAAAACAAAACCTAAAAAAACCCCAGAAACCAAATCAAACAACCCTCCCAAAACAAACAAACAAACAAACAAACCCACCACTGAAGAGTGGGGGAGAAAGTCGTGTTTTGTCTTCCTTGGAAAGCATTTAGGCACAAAGACATTCCTGGGAAACTGAGCATCCCAGTGAGAACAAGGCAGTGCCTCAAGCAGGGAAGGTCCTGCCCAGGTTCCCATGTCCCAGCAGGCTGAGTGAGAAGGGAAAGGACAACTCAGCAGGGGATGGATATCTGAAATTTCCAGGGAAGTGCTGGCATGGCCAGAATTACAATCTGGCCCCAAGTCTTGCATTTTTCATGGAGATATCAGAACTGAGTAGACCTTATGCAGGTCTCAGTTCTGTTAATTAACAGTTTTATAACACATCTGAGGGACCATAGGCTGGCAGAATTTCCTAACTCACTTCCATTTATGCAGAAACATATTGCTATTTCAGATTAATGATCCAGAAGTAGTAATTATGGTTTTATAATAGTTTTGGATGAGATATCAGCTCTCTGTCAAAGAGTCATTTGTATGACAAGATATAGATAGAAACAAGACAGTGACTTGAATACAATTTCCCAAACAAAGGCCATGGTACTGCCCTGCTCTCTGCAGCTTCTGTTGCATTTACCATGGATATCTTTTGTTCATAATTAATTCAAACTGGGGCTTTTTTGTTGTTTTTTTTTGTTTTGTTTTGTTTTGTTTTTCTCAAGAGATTAATTTTTTTGGAAAAGGCACTGAAATCCATGCAAAATCCTTTTACATTTATTTAGGACATGAAAATACGTACAATAAATTGGTGGCAGATTTTTTGCCTACAAGCTGTATTGTTGATGTTCACTGAGGCAAAATGGGCAAAGCTGAATTACCACAATGAAAATACTTCTACCATTATTCTTCTGGATGGAAAATGTAGTTCGAGTTGACTTTGTTTAACTCCTACAAACATTTGGAAATTATGTTTTAATCACTTTAAGGTTTGCAGAGTCTGAACTTCAAATATTCACATTTAAATTGTACAGGTGCTTGGATGATATTCAAGCTGTATAGAATGCAGAAATACTTGTCAGCATGGGATTACTAAATTGCTGTGCCAGAGCAAAGATACAAAACTGATTAAATGGATCAGATCAATACCTGACAGCACCTTGTACCTCTCGAGAGATGACAGGACAAAGGGTAATGGCTTCAGACTGAAAGAGGGTGGGTTCACATGAGATATTAGGAAAAAATCCTTCCCTGTGAGAGTGGGCAGGCCCTGGCACAGGGTGCCCAGAGCAGCTGTGGCTGCCCCTGGATCCCTGGCAGTGTCCCAGGTTGGACATTGGGGCTTGGAGCAGCCTGGGATGGCGGGAGGTGTCCCTGCCATGGCAGGGGTGGCTCTGGATGGGCTTTGAAGGCTCTTCCAACCCAAACCCTTCTGGGATTCTGTGAACGTGCACAAGGGTTCCTCAATGTAAGGAGAGAAATGTAAGTGCAAACTCCACAAGCACAAAGGAGGTCCTTCTGTACATTATCTCTAGAAATAACTGATCAGATAAGGAAAATGAAGGAAAAGGGTCTATAGGCTGTAACATGAATGATTATAGAATAGTAAAGACACCTGGATATCTATTGTCCATCTGTCCATTTGTCCATTTCCAGTGTTTTGAAATGTTTGATTGCAAAATAAAAATCACAAAATCTTTGTTGGATTCCCATTTGGTTTTAGAGAGAAATATTTGAAATTAACTCCATGCCACTAAATCCCACTTCAGCTTGGTGTGCTCTGCTAATGTGCAATAGGAGAATGATGCTATGATGCTGAGAACCTTTTGCCCACACTACCCCATTTCATGAATTTAATTCCAATCTTCAATTTTACCCAAGTCTGGTCCTCTGGACTGAGCCACAGTAAAGAGCTGGAGGACACCAAGTGTGGGCAGGGACCAATTTTGTTGCTTTAATGTCATTTGACAGGAATCCAGTTCATGTGTTCTGTGTTTCCTCCACAGTGTAAACGGGGCATGGTGGGCTGGGACTGTTTGTTTTGTTTGCAAAGAGAGTCAAACTAAAGTGACAACAACTTTTACTTGCTCAGGGAACAGGCCATTCCTTATTGATCCATGGGCAGCTCAAATAATATCATACTTGATTGGTTTTGTATTTTAATCATATTTTTGCTTTACCTATTAGTTGGTCCTATCAAATTCTAGGAGATTTTAGAAGCTAACTCTTTTTTTATATTACAATAACAGCTTTTCATATTATCACATCTAAATTGCAGCTTTTCTAAACTCAAATAACTAAACCACAGAAGTTACTTTGTTGTTGCCAAAGACAGATGAAGTGCAAATGTCAATCACTTGTTGGGCAACTGCTAAACAATACTTGCCTACTGAATATTGGGGATATGAAATTTCACTGGGAAATTTGCAGTTTGTGCAGCAAGACTCTGCCCTGTGAAAAAGCTCTGCTTCTTTCCCCTTTTATTTTGTTAGTCAATTTACAGTAGAATTTGAGTCACTTAATGGGCAAATAAGTGCATTCTAAATTCATTGCCTACCACAAGCTTTGCTGAAACTTACAGTCCTCAAAAAAGTCAGTTCTCAATTTCTAGGAAGCACTGTCCTTGGAAGTGTAGCAAGATGTAATTTCCAAACCAGAGCAGTTTCACCAATGATATTTTATACAAAAATGAAATTTGCTTAATCTGGAGTTCTGTGCTGTGTTGCCAGAAAGTGAGGGGATGGAAAGGGCCCAGTAAGGGTAACCCCATTCAGACAGGCAAAATCTTTTTTGATTTTTAGAGAATGGGGTAGGATACTTTGTGTTCCAATGAACTCTTACTGCAAGTCACTGTTGGTAATGGCCACTCAACGTGTTCACTGGTGCTGTAAACAAGGCAGGAGAGTTGGGAGGAATGCTTCAGATTTGGCTCAGGGAATGCATTTAGGAGAATCCTTTTTGCCTTCCTGGCAATGTTTGGCTCTGAACCATTTCATGTGGAAAAAGGTTCCTTGCTCACGTTTTATTTGTGTATTAAAACTTATCACTTGGGGAAATTGAGAATAATTGCAACATTTATCCCCTTCACAGTTAAAGGATTAGTGATTCTGAAAACTGAAAGCCTAGCAGTGAGCCAGGACATCAGTGAGATATTGCAATAGCTCCTGTATCAGTTATCCAGCAGCAGAGTGGACACTGTGGATTTGGAGATATCTTCTATGGCTAAAGCAGGAGTTATTTGTCCTTGGCTGTATTCGAGTTTCCTGTAAGAATTTGCTCTTCTGTGGAAATCTATGCTGAAGAGATAGCAGTGCATTTGGAATGGTTCTAGGATGTGAACTCTGGTGGGTTTATTTCCCTCAGTTCACAAACCAAACAAATGAGGTTATTTTTTTAAGAATTCTTCTCGGCTCCCAGAATGATGAATCTGCCATCTCTGCCCTGTGTATGTAATTCCTCTCTAAAGTCACTCTAGGTTTCTCAAACTCTTTTTTTTTTTTTTTTAAGAACTTGACTGCAATTGTTTTGTTTGGTTTCAGCTGAATTTCGCTGAAATTCAGAGACTCAAGGATAGCAATGTGGATTCATTTCAGCACTGAATCTCTCTGCTGTAATATTTCCTTTATTTATCATCCTTGGAAACACTGTCTTTCAGTAACAGCTTTTCTGACTGGTTTCCAAACCACGTTTTCATTCATCTGGGTGTGATACAGTCACCCACAAAAATCACAGTAGTTTCTCTTCTACAGAGAATGGCTCAGCTTTGCAAAGGAAATGGGCAGAGCTGGAGCAGTAGAAGTTGTGTGCTAACAACAGCACAATGTGAGGCGCTGCTGAGGACCCAGCAACTTGGATTTCCTTTGATACAGATTCAGCCAGTGTTGGTCTTTAGCACGAAAACAATGCACATTGCACTGTATTTCCAGAGTGGGCAGAAAGGCCCTGGTGCTGTGACTCACAGGTTTTGCCCATTTCCCAGGGCCTGGAGTTCCCTGTGGCTCTGGATGGCACTCTTTACCTAAATTCCCCCTGACACGAGAGCTCCTGCAAACACCAGCTCTTGCTAAGTGATCAGCCAAAACACAGCAGCTCGTGGCAGCTCAGATCAAACAGCACTAAACCTAAAGTGGTTACTGTTGAGAAATACTCCTCAGAAGAAAGCAAAACAGATATGGGATAGGATTAGATTATTATAATCCTATGTGGGGTGAAAGGTAGGAAATTATAAGGAATTATCATCAATCAAAAAATGAAGAGTAGCAATTGAAAGTTAACTGGTTCAAATTTAGCTTGAGGAGGAAATTTTACAGTGAGCAGAAAATCTTTACCTGCATCAACATTTTTTGACATTCAGCCTGATGTAATAATGGTAATTAAACTACAGGAAAGGTAGCACTACAGCAATGTTAACAGCCAGGTAGAGATCCCAAGTTTTGATGACATTTTTTATTAGAATATTCTTTCCCTGTGAAGGTGTGGTTTTTCATTTTGAAGTCTTTGAGTTGGAAAAGAGAAGCTGTACTTTGCCAAATAAATAGAAGCTCTCTAAGTGTTAGTTTAGAATGACTTGTGTTTGTTACAAATATAATGTGAAAACTTCATAAATTTTAGGCTACTTTACCCTAAGTTATAATCTGACACTTTGTTTTAGAGCTCCAGGAAATATTAAGAAAACTTACAGAAACTAGGAGAAAGTAGGCACAGCAAATTTTGATTAACTGAAAGGTTAATACATAAAATATTGAGGGCAAAGTAAACTAAACATTCATTTAAAAGATGTAGAACATGGGAAAAGGTATAAGAGCTGAGAAAGTTCTGGAGAAGGCATCGAGCATGAAAAACATCCTACTGAAATTTTGTTGTGCTGTCTGATGGGAGCCATAAAGGGCACTCAGGGTGGATAGAAATGCTGTAATTTTTCTCTTCAGTACCATTAAAATTTTGTCAAATCACATTTTTAGTTGGGCTTCAAAGGTCACCTTGGATATTTATTGTTATTCCCCCTCCACACATTCAAATATGTCCCTACATGGATTCACATCTTCCCTAAAGTCTGTACAAAGCAAAAATGAGAATATAATGAATGAACATGGGTTATAAACCTTGCAATGGGGCTCCAATTTACACCTCCAACTTTACTGTGGTGTTTACAGACGGTTCTGTATGTAGGAGAGGAAGGTTGGTTTGAAGGCAGGAAATACGAGGAAGGAGAAATAAATGTTTTGAAGAAACACTCAGGAGTTAAATGAGTTAGAGAATTTGGTTGCTGTTCCTGCAGGTGACAGCATTTCCTTTTAAGAACTAAGACTGCTGGAGTTGTGTTGATGTTCTCATTTCCTCTGGATATTTAGGTTACCCACAGTGCTGCCATCTAAGTTCAGCAAGCATGAATCCATCCCATGAAGAGCTGACTCAGTGCTCCACAAGGCCATGTTTTTGGCTGTCTGGGTGCAGGAAAAATGGTCCCAAAGAAAGGCCCTGGTTCAGCAGTTGCACAGCAGCACCCATTTCATGATCTAATAATCTGCAAACAGCATTATCCACTTCTGCCAGGCACCCTCTGTTCACTTTTCATGTTGTTTGGTGCAAGCCCCAGTGCAGATGTTGATCTGTCACCTTTCCCACACTCTGGTTCAGAACCTGTGTCCTGCTAGGACAGCTCTGATCATCCTGGGTCTGACCAGCAACCAAATAAAAACTCATTTATTGCTCCTGAGGCCCTGTTGCTAAGGCCAAATAGGAGAGGGGAGAAGAGTTGTCATTTTTTACAGCAGGAATGACACTGAGAACACTCAAAAAAAAAAAAAAAGAATTTGAGATGTTTTGAAATCATGTTGCTATGATTCATTACTTTTCCACTGAAATCTTTCTCAAAAGTATAAAAATATTAATTAGAGGAGACCCCAGAGGTAAAACATAGCGACTTATTTGAAATCTACAGCCCTCAGTTTAAATGTGTGTATAAGACTTCATTGCCCAGACCTTTGGAAGGGGAAGGAATTTCTGCTGAGTGGATGTGGGAAGCTGCAATTGTAGCTGTGCTGGAGGCATTAATCTCTGTCTGACTAGCCAAGAGCTCAGACAGTGCCCTAGCTGTGACTTACACCCAGTGCTTTTGATACCTTTGGATAGAGGCATCAAAAACCAATTCCAAGTCAGACTTCGCAGAATTTAAAAAAAAATAAAAATTATTCAGTGTGTTCCTGGTTTAATTTTCTTGAGATTACATCTTGGCTATAGGCAAAGTATTTACTAACTTCCAATTTTCAATTTTAACTGTATCTTTCCCAATTTGGATCCAATGTTAAGCTTGAAATCCTGTGTTATCTCCATTAAAATTTTTCTATAGATTTGCTAATTTTCTTATTCTCTGCTGGCAATCTCATTAATGCTATAAAAAATGTTATCTCTGCTTCCAAATTCTATTTTATTTCCATAAAATGAAAAATGTCTTAAATGTAAATGTCTTAAATGAAAGATCCAAAAAGGATAACACAAAAGAAGGGTGATAGCACCCAGCAATTCATCTTGCACTGAAAGGACAAACAAGTGTTTTACACAGGTGTCCATCAAAGGCCTGCTTGGATATGATTAAGCAAGATTAACTTTTAGCATGTAACATGATTTTACTTAGTGATCTCTCACACTAAAAACCCAGGAAGTTTCATAATATGTTAAGAACAAAAACTGCTTTGGAAATAATAATTAAACCCATGTTCCTCTTAAGCAGCCTAAACCAGGATGGATGTCTTTGAAGCTGAGGGGTGTGACAGGGGCAGATTTGAGGGCAGCAGGGCTCAGTGTTAAGGATTCAAATACCAGAGCTGAGGAACTGAGTGCACATTTCCCTTATTCTCATTAGCCACTGTAGGGTTAAATACACTTTCAGAGCTCCCATCCATATTCTCAAACAGGAATTACAGCACTGTGCACAAAATGTACGGGACAATGCAGTAGCTTGGCAGCAGTATTAATCCCCACCATTACAGCTATTTGCCTTTGCTTGGGTTCTTAATGGTATTTAAACAAATACAGCTCTCTCCCCACCTTTCATGTGATTTTTCCTTCTGCAAAAGGCCCTTTTGTTTAAAAACCCTCCTGATGGTTATAAAACACACGTATTTATTATTCAGATGGTTCATTTATTAAGAATAAATAATTTAAGTACATTTCCTTCTGTTTAATTAACACATTAGCAGTTGCAGCATATATGGGAAGCAATGTTTATATTTATACCCATTTCTCAGGCTGTTTGTTTCATTCCACTTGATGGCCACCCTGCTTATTTATTGAAAGTTCCTGACCTGCAGAAGTCTACAGAAATTCTTGCAAACTTCTAAAGAGACAACAGCCCCTGTGGTAGCAGCAGCAAAATGCTGCCTCATTCTCTTCATGTCCTCTGACGTGCAAGGTGAGTTTAAACTCGTGCAGCAAGAACAAATAACCAGGATGGCCCTAGGCCTGCTTCATGCTTGTTGGGAAGAAACATACATTACATCACTGTATTGCTGCTGCAATTGGCACACAGCAAAATCATTACTTTATATTCACCAGCAACCCCAAAATTTACTTCCATTCTATTGCAAGCTTATTTCTCTATCCTGTGACTGCAATAGCAGTATCAGAGAAAACGTATGCTCTGTAATACTGTCCTTTGAAACCATTTTCTTTTTTAAAATGACATGCTGCTTTCTCTTTTGTTTCTCCAACATGAAAATATGCTGCCATTTTCTTGGATAATACATAAACATTTTCTAAACGTGATCAAATCTAGATTCCTTTACCTTGGTTGGTTATTTCTAACTCTACATTAACATTGTTAGAATCATGGCTATAGGCACCCAGTCAGATTATGTGCTTCCCATTTTTGGTGCTACACAAATGTGTCCAAAAATACAATTGTGAAGAAATTTGAACATTAGACCCTGATCCTACCACCAGTGCTACAGTGGGGTTTGCTGTAGGATCTGAATTATGTTTAATTACATACTGAATTCTTTTCTATAGATGACAAAGTGACTTTTATACTGTTAAAATAGATTCTTCTTTTATGATTTGCTTTTTGTTGCTTCAGTTATTTTTTAACTAATGGAGTTTAATGCGCTTAACAGTAGACTAACCCCAATTTACACTTGAATATTACTGCTGAATTCTCTCTTCTCTTTGTTATTAGATTAGAAAATCTAATATTCACCTTGATATTAAAGACTTTTATTCAGAAAGCATGAACATCCCAATAGTTAAAGCTCCCAGCTAAATATCCTGATTTATGATGAGGTAGGATCGACCATGACCTTGGAGCAACACAGATTTCTTGAGGAAACTCTGCCTGTCAGGGTTAAATCCTGGCCTCCAGCAGTATCTTGAATCCACACTAGGGAAATTATGATAAAAATAATCTTTACATCTCCAGACTCAAATGGATCTTTCTGATTGACTGCCTCTGGTGCTAGGTCCGTGTCAATAATTCGCAGGGAACGCATGGCTGTGACCTTTTCCCCCTTGTTTTAGAATTTCTATTTTACAGGACCAATAAACCATGTCAGGACAAAGTGCTGGTTCTAGGCATATGAATGGATGGATCTCAGGTCAGAGGTAATCCTTCAGCACGCTCCTGTTTGGGACTAAAGAATACATCTCCCTGCTGTAATGGTTCTGTCAAAAATGTATGCAGGGAAAAATTGAAGGATATACTATTTCAGTTAAGCATGATTAGAAAGAAGGAATGAAATGAGTAAGGGATTTTTCCACTTGCTTTCTCAAGCCTCAATGAAGGCTGTAGGAGTTAATGGACACACTGGGTTGCGAGTCAGCATTAAATAGAAGAGGTAATGGCAATTATCTATTATGAATTCCTGCACAGTGCCACACCATCATTACTGTTTGTAAACCTTTCTACCCATCTACATCCATCACCTGTATGAGACACCAGCAGAGCTCTGCAGAACACCCAGGTTGTCACATCAATAAACAAACACAGTCAGGTAAAAAGTAGGAGAGTTTTTGATTAAGGTACCAGAGCTGAAGTAAGGTTTTGATTCTGACACCACTGTAATGTTATCTCTTGGTGAAGCCTCTTCATCTTTTATGCTTCAGCTCCCTGCCCATGGAATGGAGCAGCATTTATCCCTTTCTATTTCTGTTATCTGGCTTATTTATTTAGACTGTAAGTTGGCTGAGGAGATGCTTCTTCCTGTACAACTTCTGCCTTGCAAACCTGCTTTCTATATCCCACCATCAAATCAGTTGTATTTGGGATTGTTAATAACAGGCTCATACCAAAACCGCAATATTTTCCAATTTTAGCTCCCTCAAAGACTTGCTGGTTCCCTGTAGGAAAATAACCTCTGAATTATGATGCTGTGCTTATATACATTTTAACATATTTATATATATATTTTAATATATTTATATTTATAAGTATTTCAGAATGTTTGTCCACAGGTTATATTTCTTGCCTTTCATGGAATGAGATGTTGTGTTGAAAAATGCTTATGGTGCTTGCCACTTTATTATTTTATTTATTTATAAATTAACAAGCTACAGTCCTACAGATTTTAAAGTTTTTAAAAGAAGTGAATGCTGGCAAAAAAATTGATTTTTCTGTAGTTTTCTAGTATTCAAAGTTACTTTACTCCCAATTTTCCCTGTTTTTTGTATACAGTGTTCTACTCAGCCTCACAATAGAGATTACAGGAAAGCAGATTCCATAACTAATTAGTCAAGCAGCCAGAAAGAGCTTTAGAAGTTTGTCCCACCAGTTTTAATTTGGAGGGTGGTTTTTAAAATTTGTTTGTTTGTTTGTTTTTTGTTTGGTTGGTTGGGTTTTTTTGTCTGAAAGCAATATAACAGTAAATGAGTATTTCCATCTGTCTTCCTTAGCAGATGAAGCATTACATCTTTGGTTTGGAAAAGGGCTTGAGTTCTTGTCTCTGTATCCCATCCCATTTTTTCTGTATGTGTGGACAGAAGGAGGAGGAAATCCTGCATTCCATCCACTCAATGCAGTTTGCTCAATGAGTCATGCTTCCTGCACCCCATATAGGGAAAAATAATGGAAAGGAATAATGATAGAGACTTAAACTCAAATGATTTTTTTCAACATCGATGCCCTTGGTGCAAAGGCTCCACAGCACCCTGTGGGAGGCCCCTGGGGCTGCTCTCAGGCACAAGGTGCTCAGGGCACATTTCAGGAGAGCATCCCGACATTGCTCTGTCACAATGACAGTGCTCCCACAGCCCAGTGGCCAACAAGGATTCCTTGGAGGGGTGATTCTGGTGGAAGTACTGGCTTTTCCAGAGTCGGGTGGCTTTGATGGACAATTAACGAGACCGAGCAGAGATGAGGGAGCATTTGAGGCAGGAAGGGAACTGTAAAGAATACAAGCTACCTGCTGTACTCGTGGCTCTCACAGCTTATATGGAGCTAATAGCTTGCAGTCAGTGCAATGTGTAATCTTAATGTGAGTACACTGGCGATTGTCGGTGCTTTCTTGCTTAGAATATCTCAGCTGTCTGCAATCCTGGTACCCAACTGCAGCTGGGCATAATCTGTGAGGTCCCAAGTCCCGGTTTTCCTTGCCTCCACAGCCTGACCCCGCAGCCTTTGTGCCTCACTCCGAGCCTCGCCAAGGCAGTCTCCGTGTCTAAGGTTTGAAGCCCTGTCCATTCCTCGTTCATTTCTCCCCTTTACCAAAACCTTTGCAATTTGTCCTTTTCCTCCCACAAAAGCATTTAACGTTCTCTTCCCACCTTAGGTCTTTCCAAGGTCTTCTGTTTCCTCCAACCTTACTGAACTGTTAGTTTATCTTTTTTTCTCCTTTCCTTGCTTCCAGCTGCTACTTTGTGTCTTCCTTTCCCGGTGCCCTTCGCATCCTTCACCAAAGCCTCGTTTTCTTCCTCTCCGCCCCGTCTCCCTCACTGCCCACCGCTCTGCCGTGTCCTTGCTCCCGGCTCGCCGAGCTCTCCCCGTGTCCCCAGCCCGGGCCCGCCCTGCCCCGCGGGGCTGCGGTGACACCTGCGGGGACTGCGGTGACACCTGCGGGGGCAGGTACAGGGGGCTGCGGTGACACCTGCAGGGGGCTGCGGTGACACCCGGGCGGGCAGGTACAGGGGGCTGCGGTGACACCTGCGGGGGGCTGCGGTGACACCCTTGCGGGCAGGTGCGTGGCCGCCCCCGGCCTGTGCCCCGGCTCATGAATATTCGGGCCTGCCCTCGCCGTGACGTCGCCGCGGTCCCGGGCGGGGGCCGGAGCCGCCCCGGCGCTGGCAGCGAGGGCGAGTGACGGCGCGGCGGCAGCAGCCTG
>VWYP01009879.1:0-41123 GCA_013400435.1 Pycnonotus jocosus | reverse complement strand
GGGCGGTGCCGGTGATGCTGCGGGGCCGCTCCGGCGGGAGCCGCGCATCGGGCACGGGCCGGGGCTGCGCCTCCGCTGGCCGGGGCTGGGCGGAGGGAGCGGAGGAGAAGCGCCGTGGCACCCCCAGGCCGGGCCAAGGGCTGACCCCGCGGTGCCTCAGGTGTGCCGGGGCTCCCGCTCCCAGCCAGCCGTGCCCCTTCCAAGAGCTCCGGTCGCACAGGTGGCGGCGGTTTCTCGCCTCTCCTTGTTTTCTTTCCCCTTGCGTTGTTTCCATACAGCTTAGGAGTGGCTTTCGAGCCCCAAGTTTTAGAAACTTAGTTTTGAGAACTCTGTCTGCGTCTATTTTATATTATTTTAAATCGTTTCAGTTGCTCTTATTTTTGCATGGGGCTTTTTTTGTGTGTTTATTTTATTTTTGAGTATGTGTGTGAGAGAGAAAACTTCAGTGTTTGTTTTCTTAACAAAACCCCAACCAGCCGTTTGAGCCGTAACTTTGTGAGGAAATTGATTCTTTCCAGCAAATGCTACTTGACTTTGTTTACATATAAGTGTATGAATAGCAGAAAGTGACTGTAGGAAGTGAATTGCTCCTTCTTCTACTGATCCAACGTGCCTCCGTATCCTGGTGGGAATGCCGTGTTTTCTGGGCGGATTAACATATATAACACGTAACATTTTGATGGAGGGGAATTACTTTCGTCCTCTTTACTTTCTCATGTAATTCAAGGTAATGATGTCCTTTATAAGGCTCTTTTCTATAGACAAGCGTGGGAGGTTTTATTTCGTGGGCGATGTCTGCTAAGCTGCCTGCGGTTCATCAGACAGAACGGGGCCGTTCTCTCGCTGGGCTCTGCTGTGCCTTTGACCACTGGAGGGCTGCAGAGAACATTTTTGGCTAATAGGAGCCACCATCTCCCACTAGCTGGTGGTTAAATATAGGCATTTTAAGGTTATTTATACTGATAGTCAAGTGCTGTAAGTTTTTTCTTATTACTTTCTATACCTTGTTTCTTAAAATTGAGTATTTTCAAAGACTATAATGTAGTGTTAATAAATGAAGTAAGATGTCGTGGCACTGTATGGAGTTAATCTGATGTGTTTTTTCTTCCTCCACCTGATTGGTAGAGGAAAGAAAAAAAGGATCTTTATAAATAAAAAAAATAAACTTTCTTTATTTCAGCAAGGACCTCGTGCTGCTTTCTCCTTGCTCTCAGGTTTTCTACAATAAGCAAGTTTTAAGTTAAAAGGTATTTTGTGGGTATCTCGTGCACACAATTGCAAAGCTTGGTGCTGTAAGCATAACCTGGACTTGTGGCTTGAAGGTGCATTCTGGTGGGAGATGGAGGTAGGATGTGGTGTGTACAAAGCTCCCTGTGTGCCCTGAGCATCCTGTTGTATAGAGGATCAAAGACAACGATTTCAGTTCTCATCTCAACTACTTCACTGTGCTCTGTTGCTTTGCATTTTAAAAACAAAACTAAACTCCCTCCACCCCCATTCCTCTTCCCCACGTTTGTGAGAATGGGGAGAAGGATTACAGGAACCGTTCTGGTTCTTACTTTTCACTCAGTAGAAAATAACAATTTCTTTCACTAAATATCTCCAGGCTGCAAAAAATTGTTTACTCTCAATAGAAAGGGGGAGCCTGCCCACCCCTCCTCCAAAAAAAACCCCCAAAAAACAACAAAACAGCCGAAACCTCTCTGAAGTTTTTCAAGGAAAAAGAAGTACGAAGCAACATCAGAGTGTTTAGGGGGTGGTTACAGAACTTTGTGTGTATTAAATATGCATATGCAATTTGTTAGCTTTGCAGCAGGTTGCTGACACTGAGATCTCTATCACAGGCTCCAATAAAGATCACCATTTTGGACAGAAAAAATGTTTTCTGTAAAGTATTTTCAAGTGTCTTTGTTCAGTAAGACAGAGAGGCCCACTTTCTGGTTTATTGGAATTGCATTAACCATGACTGCGAGTTTTGAGAACTGTGTCTTGTGGTCTTCAGTTATGGAAAATAGAATATGCTGAAGGATAAGGGTTTTTTCCCTTCATCCTATTCAAAATTCATAGGTCTGTCCATGTGGTCACAGGCAGGGAGCAATGCAACCTGCAGCACTTTGTGTTTCCCCAAATCTCTGCGTAAGGCTGATCTCTTAAATAATTTATTATCTTATTCTAGTATGTACTACTAAACTACTCACTGAAAAGGGCTGTCATATCCAAATTTCTTGTAAGACCCAGTTAATCAACCTCTTAACTTTCACTGTATTTTGACTTGATCATTACCATTAACAGCATTTTAGTCTTAATTTTTAAGTGCAGCTGAAAGCCTCTCAATTATCTGAATAACTTAGAATATTTGATTCCAATTAAGTTAATTATATGGGCAAAACTTGAAGTCTTAGCCATTGTGGACATTTCCAAATCAATGGAACATTCAGTCCCACTTGGCAGGTCTGTGACGTGGATCCATCAGCTGTGACTCTCAGCAGAGGAGGAACAGCTGACCCAGGGAGAGAGAGCCAACATCTTCTGTGTGAGAGAAACCTGACAGCCTGGGGAGGGAAGGGAGGGAAGAGCTTTGAGAACACACTGGGCACATCCTAGGCTGACATTTTCTGCATCACCCAGTGTTTCCTTGTATTTCTTTCTATAGTAAATTATAATGGAATGCTTCTCATTATTAGTTCATAGGAGACATGAAATAAAAAAAGAGCCTTCCTTTCAACCTCATCCAAAATACATGAGGAACAATGTTTGGCAGGTGCTTAGGTCAGAAGATGGGACATGAAGCAACTGTGCTTTCTTTTGCTGGTGCTTCCTGTGACTCAACAATAAAGACATGTAAATGATCCCATCTTTCTGCTTCTTTTCATCAATAAATGGAGTTAGGAATCCCTTTTTTTCCCTGAGTGTTTTGATTGAAAAGCAGTTCATGAAGACTGACTCTTGTGTCTCACAGGATAAAAGATTCATCTGATTATGAAGTCTGGGTGTCAAGATAATGAAATGATTCAGAGGTCTCAAAAGACAGAAGTCAGTATTTGATAGCAGGTTTAGTATTCAGGTGTTTCAGCATAGAAGACTGACAACTGTATTTAAATTGTCATTATGAAATTAGAGAACGTTTGCCAGTTAGAATCATATTGTTACCAATTTTAATTGCATTGCTTGGAAGGCTACCAAGACTGGGACCTTAAGAGTTTCCAAAGCATATTTTAATTGTGAGCAGTGTGTGTGCCACTTAAAGAACACCCTCCAAGGTGCATCTTTTGTCACCTCCCATTAAGTGGCTTTTGAGCAGTCAGAGTTTCATCCTTTTTTTCCCCTTTTAAAGTGACTGGTTTTGAACTTGCAGGGTTGTATCTGGATCTGGACACACCTTCCTGCCCAAATTGCACACTTAAAAGGGACCTCAGTTTTCTTTAATTGGTTTTAAACACCCAGCAGCTGTACTCAGGAGGTAAGAGTTGTGCATGCTCACTGGAGGCTTTCAGCACAAAATTCAAGGTGCCTGTGATGCTTCAGTGTTTTGTTTCCTTTTATGATCTGCAAATTTACTCTTTATCAAGAAGGTTAATGAGGAATCTAGCTATTTAAAATGTGCAAGTGTCGATTTTTAAAGTGCACTTTAGGACAGTTCACTCTAAATGCCTTCTAATTCTTTCCTGTGTGCATTGCAATAAAAATGGATATGATGATTGCTTATAGATGTAGAGCAAGTGAGTTACCTTGAGTAAGTTGTTAGAATATTATGCATTATAATATGGCATCAAAATTCAAGCGACTTCTTGATAAAATTAGCCTGAAGGCTCTGGATATATGTCTGTCACTCCATCAGTTAATTTGGTACTTGTCATTCTCAATAACTGATATAAAAAATAAATCAATGTTTAAGACGTTGAATCTAAGTGCCCACATCTAATCTCCCTGCCCTGAAATCCTGCTCTGTGTGGAAGATGGATGATTCTTAAAATCCATGTTTTCAGAAATGATTTGGGTTTGTGTAAATCTCTCATGGTGCTCGGTGCTGAGGTATCCCTGATGCTGCTGGCTTTGTGGTGCAGGTTGGGTGTGTACAAGATGTTCAAGCTGGGCAGAAATTAAAGGGATCGGAAAGGTGGTTCCTTGTGGGTCTGAGTATCTTTAAGATACAGGTGGAGTGTGACCAATAGATTATTTAAGAGTATTGGGCTAGGAAAAACAATTTTTGCAGCTTACCTAAAAACTTGTTTTGGAATAGCATAGAAGTGTATGTGCTGAATTACAATTCATTTTAATGTGGCTTCTCTCTGTATTGATTTTAAAGATAGATCTGCATAGATTTGCAGTTTCCCAGCAGTTATTGCTGTTATTTAGATGTTTGGTCTTTGTATGAGGGATCTTGACCCTCGTTAAATCAATGTGAGATTTGCAGCGTATCTGGGTAGAATCAAAGTTTCATCCTTTGTGTGTTTTCCTATAAATGTAAACAGTTATTTTTAAGCTTTTAATGTTGTTCTGCTAATAGTTGCCTTTATCCAAACAGGAGAAATGTTTGATTTAATCTCTTTCACCTTACGGCTTCCTGTGGTATAACTGCTTTCTTTGAGCCAGTAGAACCATTCTTAGTGGCTTTTGTTTGGTTGGTTTTGTTTTTTTTTTTTTAATTTTGTTTGGTTTATTTGTTTGTTTGAGGGATTTTTGGTTTTGTTGTTTAGGTTTTTTTTTTTTTTTTCTTTTCGAAGTGCTTTTTATTCAGCTTAGAACGATCAAGTGAAGTGTTGGCCAGGATGGGTAGGTATCCTGGAGGTTTAAGTGTGGTTATTCTTCCCTGTGCTGCCTATCAGAAGAGCTGTGTTGAAGCGGGCTGCTTGCTCGTTGTCTGTATTCAGCCCCACTCCTCCTGCCTGGTGATGGGTAAATACTGGAGTGTAGTAAAGTCAAGCAGTGCTGCACTCTCCTGAGCTTTCACTCGTGCTCATTTTGTGGAGCTCTCTTTTGTTGCTGTTATAAATCAGGGTGGTCACTTGAAGTTGCATATCCCAAATATGGATAGCACTTGTCTGTTTTTCTGATAACAGTGATTAAGAATGGCACTTAATTTACTACTGCTCTTCTTTGCATGTCTTAGGACATGCAAAGTTAAAATGAAGTGGGACACCTTTTATTTCATTTGATGAAAATTGCAATCAAATGCAAATAATAAGATTCTGCTTTCTGATCAGCATTTTTCTATCGCTCATTTGCTAGCAGGTTGGAGTAAGTAAAGCGGGTGGACAAAAATAGACTCTGCTCATTTGGGGACTGATTTCCTCATTCTTTCTCGTGCAGATTCTCCTCTCACTGAATGTGCACGATTATCAACGCCGTGTATGTGTTTATGTGTGTATTGCATGTGTCTGATCATTATCAGCTTACAAGGGCTTCATAACTTTTCAGACACTTGGGTTTTTTCCTCTTTAGATTCTGAGCTTCTGAAATGAAGTAACTAAGAAAATGTAGTCTTTTATCCCCTAAAAAATAATAAACCCTACCTTGAATTTGAGGGAGAAGTACAAAGGTCAGGGAGGTAAATCAAAAAAGCTTACAAACACAAAGGAAGTAATGAGGGTTTTCCTCATAACTTGGTGGGTTGTTTTTATCTTACACCTGGCACTTGGAAATGCAATCAAAGTCTGACTGTGGCTGGGAAGCATTACACCCCTTCCCTATACCGGGTTGCAAATTTGCAGTAATTGGGTTGAATTTCTTGGTTGTGAGAGGAGCTTATAAAATATTGTTTGGTGGAACAAAGTTCAAATAATTTCTGAACTCTCTCTCACCATTTTCTGTGTGATAGATGATGTTGGTTTCTGAAATTTTGTTTGGAGTCAGTTTCACAAAGGCTACTAGCACAGGTCAGTCTGTGACAGAATGCATTGGCAGGTATATTTGAGACATTTCTGAAGGAACTGTACAGCAATTGTGTTTGAAGGGTGATTTTCCCTTTTCCTTATGTGAGCTACTTTAAAAATTCCTGAGCTGCAGCTGAACAGATGGTATTTGCCATTATTGTCAGGCTTAGATCTTAAAAGTTCATTTTTCCTTCCTTAGTTAACAGAACTTTAAATTTGCATTGAAAAAGGAAAGCTAGAAAGATGTTAAATGTCTGATTTATACTTAACTGCCTTAAAAAGTCAAGCTTTTGATAGTGGTCTTTGAATCCAGTAAAGGTAGACTCAAACTCTTGGTTGGTGTCATAAAGGGAAAAACATTGGCCACTGAAGCCAGTTGTAGTCGGTTTCTATCTTTTTCTTCCTCAAAAAACAAGCATAAAGATTGTGTGTGTAGGAATTATCAAGGTGCAGTTATTTCGGTGTTTTGCTAAAGCAAAAGGCACAAGATGAGGCAGAGTTATTGAGATGAAATAATTTGAAGGGAAATATTTTGAGGTTTATTTTGGGAAACGAAAATAATTTCCTTTTTTTACTTCCTCTGCACTACTCCCTTAATGGTGATCTTTGGTGTCATGGGATCTGTGGGCCTGTTCCAATGGCTCCAAACATAATCGAGAAAAACACGTCTATTTTCAGTAGGCTGGCATTACCATTCAGCTGTCCGTCTAAATTTGTAGGGATTCACAAATCAAAAAGAACTGGAGCTGCTTGTGAAGATCAGCAAAAATATCTGAGAGAGAATATTTTTGGTGGAAACAACTTGACCTCAAAAAATGTCAGTCTGTTTGTTGGATGTTTGACTTTCTAATAATAAAAAGTGTTTAGATATTTTGTCCAATATGTTTTCTTTTTAATAACTTAAATCTTTGTAGATTTCAGTATAATGCCTGTATTTAGAAAGTACTTTAATTTGAGATGTCTTAAGAGGTAATTCTCTTACATGTTCAGGGATATATTTACTTTTTCCCCCCCCTCCATTCTGCAAAATACAAACTTATCTTGCTTTCCAGTCTCAAAGAGTATATATTTTTTAATGTACAGTGGAATTTACTAGGGAATAAATCCTAAAATGCTGTAATGATTTCCTAAACTCTCCATTTGAATATGAAGAGCTAAGTCCATGCATGGTTTGGCTTAACCTTCTTTGGAAATCTGAAGCTGAACAATATAAATGCTTTCTGTACAGAATGGGGCTGTGTACTTATTTTGTACAATAGCAAGCATTAATTTATAGCAAGATCAACAGAGGAGGAGAAGTAGTTTAGTGTTTAGATAAGCAAAGCAGTTGGCAAATCAAGTTCTGGGGTTTTAAGGCTTCAGTGCTTTCTTCAGCACTGCAAACCCAACTGAGGGACAGGAGCTCTGAGCCACAAACCTTCTCTGAGGAGTTCAGATTAGTGGGAAAACGTTGAAATTCTGTAAACTTTCGGATGTGTGGCCTTGACTGTATTTCAGGAAGCAGTTCTCACTGAGACCACAAATTCTAAAAATAAGTAAGGGCAAGGGAATAAGGTCTGTTATAGAAATTTAATTATAGACCAGCTTCTGTTTCTTTGGAAGCTAATAAAACTCAATATATTTTTGCAAGACTTGCCAATATTGGCAGATTAGTGGATTTAGTGAAACCTTGAGAATAGCTGAAGGGTAAACTGGGACATTGAAGGAAAATTAATTTTAGTGTGTGTTTAAGTTCACCACTTTCTATACTAAAATACCTTCTATAAAGTGCTGACTGTAGCATAATTGTAAAAGATTTTTGAGATTTTTGAGTTTATCTTTGCAAAATGTTTCTTGGGTATCTTTTTGCAGATCTTGTCTAACCCAGTTCTTTTAGGCTGAGTGCATGTTGGAGAATTATCTTATATTCCACATAAGCAATTATTCTGATATAATTTATGACCCGCTGCCTTTTCACTTTTCTGCTGCAATGATTACAATCAGTGTGTTGAACAAGGGAGGAAATTGAAGGCCAAATACGCAGGGGAGTTGAATCACCCAGGAGCTGGAGCAGGCTGGTGCAATCTGTGGGCAGGGAGCTGATTGCAGTCTTTTCGTGGGGATGATGTGCAGATCTCTTTCTCAGCTATTGTTGCACGCACAGGAGGAGAAATTTGATGATGGGGAGGTGAGGCAAGCAGGGAAATGCACAGTGGGAACTCCTGGAAAAACAGCACTAGTGGGATGCTGCTTAGGGATTATTCTGCACTGTTCTGGGCAGCACCAACAGCTGTGTCACTCCCTCCTCGCCAGGGTGGGAAGGGACAACATGTGCACATCACACGCTACTCTTGATTCCTTCTCTGCCTCATAGCAAATGTAGCCCTTCTGAGGCTCCAGAGGCTGGGTGACTGAAGGGCTCTGGTTACAAAAGAAATGTTTTTCCTGGTTGGTTTGTAATACTTCAGCGGGTTTCATGTTCATTATTACAAGTTAAATTTCAAGTCTCAGATCTAAATGAGTAAAAATAAAATTTAGTAAGAACTCTGTGAACTTGGCAGTATTTTTGTGATGCATATCAGTATATGTAGTGAGTCTGTCAAAATTCAGCACCCTGTGATCTCTGAGAGATCTGGAAAGCAGAAAGAAAATGAAATAGAACCTGTATTCTTTCACATTCTTAGGCATGTAGAAATTAATGTCTAACTAATGTTCCTTCTGACTTAGTGCTTGCTCTTGCAGGGGATTGATCTGAAATGCAGAAGAACTGATATTTAATTTCTGTAGTAATAAGTGCTGTTCCATTTGGTGTTCCCATTATTGAGTGGAACTGATTCCTACCAGCTTTGTATGACCCATCAGGTGGGGAACGCACTTTGGCTAAACTTTGGAGTGCATGCAGCAAAACTGAGAGTGATTTCTGCCCTTCAAAGGGAAGGTTCTTCATAGCCTTTGCAAATACCTGGCTCAGAACAACAATTGCAGCTGCCTTGGGAGGATAATGAGTTCCCCTGTGGTCCTCAGAAAAAATGGGCTTCTCAAACTGCACAGGAGCTGCAGCATCCCTGGCGTTTTTTCTCCAAGATGTGTCTGATGGGGAGTGCCCATGATCCCATTGCAGAAAGGGAGTGGAGATGTCATTGCCAGATTACAGATCCAAATGGGTTGTGTGACCCTGAAAAGCTGCTGTGCTTTTCACTGCAGTGATTTAGCTGGAGACACTTTGGCTGCAGAGGAATTTCCATGCAATATTCATTTGACAAAAATTGGAGAAGTGTGTGCTGGTTTTACAGAAGTATTATTCCGAAGCATTCTTGTGTTTCAGGGGCACACCAGCTCAAAGGGAAATCAATGGCTCATTCTCCTAACTATGGGAAGGTTGGGTCAATCTCTATGTGCAGAGCCTTGGTAATCTGCAAGTTTGTAATTTGCAATAATTTGCAAAATTTTTGGTGGGGTGTTTTTGGTTTTTTTTGTAATTTGCAAGAGTCCAGAGTGTCTGACAGAAACTGTGTTGACCGTGTTTGATAGCCTTTGTACAAAAGTAATGCTCCACATTGTTGTGACCTGAAGTAGAGACATGCTTGAAAACCCAACAAACCGTGTGGGATCCTGCTCCTCTGTGCTGCCAGAAATGATGATTTTCCAGTGATTTATCTGGGTATGTGTGTGATAAAGTGAGACTTCTGTGTGACCAGTCAAAACCACCTGACTGCTGCTGAGATTAACACGTTCTGTTAACACTACAGACTTGGTCTGGGCAGGAGAAAAACAGAGTGCTTTTGATTTTAAAATAAGTTTTCATCAGCTGCTGACTGGGTTAACTTGATATTGCTTATGAATTGCTGTGTATGTTATGTTGACCATGCAGCTGCAGATATGTTACTTTCAAATATCACTGAAAATAAGATTCCAAGGGAAAATTTGCATCTTGTCTTCCTAGCTTTTATAGCAGAAATTACTTGATGTTTGACCATTCCTCCTCTGTATTCAGACCAGGCTTCAGTGTGACCAGTACCAGTGGTGTGGGTTTTCTTTTTCTTTCTTTTTCATTCAGAGTGGAGACACTGACTTTATTCTGACTATACTAAGGCTATAAACTGCTTTTACATATGCTAATCATTCACTTTTTCTGCTATAATTTGGGAACAACTGTCTTTTATGAACTTGGACTTGGTATTTCAAAAGCATCTAGTATCAACATCACCTTCAAATTGAGGGAATTGTCCTGGAATGTAAACAGGTACCTTTGTAGAACTAGTTCAAATTCCAGGGAAGTTCTCTGTGTTCTCTCCTTTCTTTGCCTTTATAATAAGAGCAAATAGATTTAAATATTTTTTTGTTTTTTGAGTTTTTGTTAAGGGTATTAACTTTTGCATGGGATAATCTGCTGAAGTGCTTAATCTGCATAACAAGTTACTAGAATGCAGTATTGATTGCTATTCGTGAGCACCAACATTCACTGAATAGCCTGGAAAGCTAATTAAAAATTATAATTTACTTATTCTTCTTTTTCCTGTTAATGTTTCCTTTTTCTGTCAAATTGTGAAGGGTTTTTTTGTCTTCAGTTTTTAAAAATAACTTGTCTTCAACACAGTCAAGAGACTTGCAGCCTGTTCTGAATTGTTCACATGCAAAGTTATGGATAAGTGGGCTGAAGTCTCCTGGTGCTTTTTTATACCCTCTTTGTTTCGCAGGTAAGTTCAAAGACAGAGTGTTTGCATATTTCACAGCCTCTTTAGATTAAGATTTTAGTTCAACAATTTTAGAGAACTAGAAAGGAACCAAAATGTTGATTTATTTTTCAAAAAAATCTTTATGTATGTCAATATTGTGAATCTCTTTAAAAATCTTGTCTTGAGCAAATTGCTGCCTGACCAAATGATGTTGTTACTGTTGATGTACTGAGAAGTGTCTTTATTGGACCAGTTTTAGCCAACATTTAGTTTAACTAATGTTCTGTAATGTGCAGGAGAAGATGACAGAAATCATGATATTGTCTCTGTTTCTCAAGTCTTTGAGGTGAATATGGAGTGAGGCTGGGATGGTGTACCAGAAAGTCTTGCTTTGTGCTTGCAGCTCAAATTTTCCCTGTTTCTGGAAAGTGCTGTTTAGGCCACCCCAGCCTTTTGACCACCTCTTTCTGTCAAGGTGCTGACCACCTGGGCAGGTTATGTGTTCAACTGCAAGTCCCTTCAGTCAGGGACATAATTCTTGAATCTGCAGTTTGGAGGAACTCAGCAGAGTATTTTGCACAGACACACTGTGGCCATTCCTAACTCATGCCAGTGAATTTTTGATTGCATCCTATGAGAAATATTGACTATCATGGAGCAATTGGTAAGGATATTAAAACTAAGTGGAATGTGTTAAAATAGCTTTTGCAGGTAGAAAAAATATTATGAAAAGACTAAGAAGACCTGATTTGCTCAACACTCTGACCATAAGATGCACACTATTGGATGGACAGGGCTGTTTCTCAGCGTGGTTCTTCTGAGAAGATGGATGTTAAGAAGTCTCGTCACCAGCATATCTGAATGAAGCTGATAAAAGGATAAAGTTCATTGCATGTGCTTTTTGCAGTTCCTTGTGTTGTACTCAAACTTCTCATACAAAATCTTGCACCAGCAGCTGAGGGAAATGAGTTAGTCCAAGGTTAGGCGTACTTTAGGTGTATATATTGCTGGTTAGAATTTAAATTTATTTGTCAAGTAATTTGTAAAAACTCTACCCTAAAGAAGGATTTTTCATGCTGTTAGCTCTTTAAATACATTTGGAGCACTGATTCATGAAAACGTTGACCATTTTAAGTTGACTTCTTGAAGAGAACTGTAATATAATATGAGCACTTGAGGAAATAGTAAAAACTGCTTTAAAAATATTGTGTATCCTTACTGCATGTCTTTTATTTATATGTACATACACTACGTATTCTGAATAAATGATTATATGTGGAGTTCAACTGTTCCATTTCCATTTTCTATAAGCGATTGATAAGCTTTGGGCCATTGTTTCTGTGAAAGAGAGTGGTGCATTTGTTAACTTCCCAAAAATTAATTTGTAATTTTTGCAGGCCAGATCCATAAACAGCTTAAGTGCAGAAAATACAAATATGTTTTATGCATTTCTTAATGACTTGGTGAAAAGACACGCTTTTTGACTTAAGTTTAGCGTCTGTCTTTTTGTTTTACATTACTTGTGGTTTGTTCTGTAATCAGATGGCTTTTTGGGATTGATTTGCATCACATCCTAATCCCTTTAATTATGCTAGCTAATGTCTTTTCCTGTTTTTTCCTTCATTGAAATCAGTAGGGTGGCTTGTGAATGAAGTTGAAAATAAAGAGATCAAAACTGGGCTTTTAGTTGGGAAACCATAACAGTGCATATTCTGCAGATCAGGATTAGTGTCCAAGGCAGTACAAAACAACGTGCTGTGTCTTTTGCAAGGAGCTCCTAAACCCATATTTCACAAGGAGATGACTTTGTATTAGGATTTACCTCTAAATGTGACACTGGAAGGAAAGAAGGCTCTGGCCAAGACGTTGCTCATGAGACACCACGGATTTGCTCTTCGTGCTTCCTTCTTGGTTCTGTGAGATTCCATGACAGGATTTGGCTTGAAGTTTATTTTTCTTTCCTGCTTATTCTTTGTTGAAGAGGCATGATGCCTTTTCTATTTTAAATGCTGCTCTGTGTTGAGAGACAAGCCATGTTCTGTGACAATCACCTTGTCACCTGTTCTGTGCTCCCAAGCCAGATCTCTCCACTCTCTGCAGCTGAGTGAGGAGCAAGGTGGAGTGCAGTGAAAGCAAGCATAGTGTATGCTGTGTATGTGGAGCCAGAACACGGCTTTATCTGGCTCCTTTTGTTCCTGGGAATGGGCAAAATCATCTCTGAATTTTGGTCATGAACCAGCTGGGTGGTGCTGGTAGAACCACCGTTGTCATTCACTCTCAGCTCTGCTGTTAAAGCAAAAGAAGTCCCTTGGTTTTCAGAAGTGTGCTAAAACCTCAGAAGAAAACATCTTCCACAGCCCAAATGCCCTATCCTAGAAGGTTTAGTTAGCTTGGAGGAACTCAGACTAGCTGGTTCTTTTCTTGATTTCAGTTTTCTTTCCTGTTGTTGTCTTGCAATCTGTAGGTGTCCTTAATTGCACACACTTTAATCCCTTGGAAGTGCAGTAACTGAATTGCTGTTTTAGTGGGATGTAGAGACTGAGAGGCAACACTGGCACTGTGGGCTTCTAAGTCCCAGGCTACAGTTCTTCCCTTCCTTTTTCTCAGGGTTTTGTACTATTCCTGAGAAACAGTTTGTGGCTTCATTTTTAAAATCTTTTCAATGTTTTGGTTGTTTGGCTTGTGATGGGTTTTTTTGTGGTGTGTTTGGTTTTTTCCTGGTTTTTCCTTTGCTGACTCTGGTCAGCAGAAGAAAGAATTCTTAAAGAATTCTTTTCCCCTTGCATTATGTTTTATTGAGTCCATTAGTCCATTGAGTCCATTTTAGCTATGATAAAACTGATTTATTTATTTGATCTCCTCAAGAAGACAGTGTGTAGCTTGGATCCTGTCCTGTCTGGAGGTGGATGCTCTGCCCACCAGCACCCAAGGATTACTGGTACCAGTTGCAACCTTCCTGCAGTGCTTGTTGCCAGCCTGGACTCAGCTGGGCTGGAAGTTGTGTTTGCTGCCTGCTGAGGGGTTTGAGCAGCAGCCTGGGCTGTTGTTCAGCACCTTGTCAAGGAATGGAGCATTGGTGCAGTTCTGTGTCGCAGGGCTGAGGATGCTCTGGGTCTGTGTCCATTAAGAAAGGGCCTCTGTCAGCCACCCCAGAGTGCCCCAGCAGGCACTGCTGATGCAGCAGGGTGTGTGCTCTGCCCTGAGCAGGTGCTGATGAGGGCAGTCAGCGGGGCAGCCCCGAGTGTGAGTGAGTGATTTCCCAGCTCCTGGCAGTGGTGCATTCAGCACTGGCGTGTTTGTTCCAGGCTTACACATCTTTCTGCTTTGCAGGGTTTTTTAAGAAGATTATTCATTATTCTGAGCATCCCCACAGCATCTGAGAAACATGGGGGTTTTTTGGTTAGGCTCTGATACCAATAGCTGCACTTTGTTCCCTAATCTAAACTACGGTATGACTGTGTTCCAAGGACAATTGAGAAATGTGGTGAATGCTGCTGGCAGTTTCAGATCTGTGATGGGCTCTTGCAGTGTGCATCAAGCTGGCATTCGTTTCTGTTTGCCCCTTGTCCCCTTACAGTGTCACTGGGTACATGAGCCCCTGTGGCACAGCAGGGTCCCATTTGGGGACAGGGATCCTTGTCCTTACCAGGGCAGGAATATGCAGGTTGCCATGCAGTGATTGTGCCCTGCCTGGAAATTGCTGTTTGGGGCATTACTAATGTTTTTCTTAGGGTGTTGCTAGCGTTTCCCTATCACCCCAATTCATGTTTAGGTTTCTCCTCTAGCAAAAGCACTGAAGGAGCCTCAGAAAACAGAGATGGGAGAAAAGCTTGCAGGCTAGATTTTTTTTTTTTCGCCTTTTTTTTTGCCAGGAAAAACACTTTGGCTCTTATCTCTGCTTTCCATTTGTGTAGGTTTTTAGTTTAGCATTTTTAGCTACTGTAAAATAAGGATGTTATTTTTAATAGGTGTGAAATTATAGATAAGAATGATTTGAAAGGGGGGAAAAAACATCCACCAAACGCCCAAAGCAAGCCTATATTGTAATACAGATGCTATTTATATTTGCATTTGGTGTATTTAGGCATAACAGCCAGACTCTTGGCCTTTATTCTGACTAAAACATAGTTTTCTTTTACTTTATTGGCTAGGGAAAGTTAAGAATTGTTTGTTTGGGTTTTTTAAATTCTTTTCCTTAAAAATTCTGTATAAATTAGGTTTTAGACTGGATAAAGTGTGTAACTACTCTTATTGATTTTTCTCACTGATCGAATAATGGTCATCTCTCTTCTTCGCTGTCTCCTGAGATTCTGTAGGTCACCCAGTAACATAATAAAATCAAACACAGACACATTATTTGTTAAACTCTACACCATGAATAGAAAATGAGCTCTGAAGTGACTCTTTGGTTTCTCTTGTATTTTATTTAACTGCTGACTTTGTTCTTGTGGGTTTTGTGGGTTTTTTTTAAAAAACATCATGGGGTATTAATATAGAAAAAGCAATAAGTGACAGAAACTATTGCTCAGATGGAAATACCATGTTGTTATATTAGGAGTAGCTGACAGATAAAACATTAATTATAATCTAATTCTTTGCACTCATGTACAAAAAAAGGGAATCAGAATAATGTCTCCAATGTTTTTACCTCCCTTCATTCTTTTGTGAAATCAAGATTAGTAGGAAGATTTCATAAGGTGAAAAAGGGGACCTAAGATGAGGTGTGAGCCATTTAAGCTAAAATTTCTTATATTCCTTTTTTTACTTCATAAAATTCAATGGGGACTTTAAAAAGCCATGAGGGTAACAGCAGGGACTCCTCCTTGTTTGAGAAGAGGTCTCAAAACAAAATTAAGACAAAGCTTTATTTTAGTCTTCATAAGAATAAAATTAAGTCAATTCATACTTCTAATAATTTAGAAGTTGTTCCCTATCTTGGCTGTTTATTCTTGTCAAAATGTATTGTAAATTTCATTCGAAAATAAATCTCTTTTAATGTGATGCAGCTTTACCTTGCAGGAGGAAGCATCTCTCTGCAGCACATTCTTTTGTGGTTTTCTTGTCTAAGTGTGTGAATGGACCATTTTTACCTTAAATTACACCTCATATCCCTGATTGCTTTCTTTGTAGGTCCTCCTGTGCCATTTAGTTTCATATAGAATCAGTGAGGGGACACAATGGAGGAGGCTGTGGTTCTTTTCAGACTGATACAGGGCATCGCTTCTATCCTACATTAATATCAGCAGAGTAGTATTTCTTTGTTCCATTTAGACAATTATTCTGCAGTCAGAATGCTACTGTTGGATTTAACTTTCATTGACTAGGAATAGGTAGTACTAAACAAAAAGCCACGGTAATTTTGAAGAACCTTCTGATACTACACAGTCTGATACAATCCAGCCTGGCAGTGGTTTAACCAGTGGGTATCATGTTTACATGGGCCTTTTTTTAGATGATTTTTAAAATGGTTTGATGGATTCTGGGAAGAGCTTCCTGTATTTCTGACAGTTTTCTATCAAATAAATGCCATCACATTCAGGAAGAGGCCTAAATTGTAACAAGAAAACAAAGTCAGTCAACTTGAGCACATGATATAAAGTGAAAACTGCTATTCCTTTTCCCACTTGTTTGCCCACAGGTCCCCCTTTGTTTTAGGGCCTGTAATATGGGCTAGTTTTGATTAAACTCACTGTGGTGGTGTTGGTTTTTTATTGCAGTCAGCAAAGAAGTTTTACTGCTCAGTAAATTACTCATTTGCACAAGTATGAAAAAGCAAACTCAGTCAAGCAAAAATGTACAGGCGCTAGTGCTGGGCTAGAATTAGATTCTCTCTGAGCCACCACACGAGGTAATAAGGCTGTGGTGATACTCAACAGCAATTGAATGTTTAATCAACAAAGCTTCCCATCTGAGCATTAATATAAATGCAGTGAGAAGTCTGTTGCTCTTAAATGTAAAGATGTGAATCAAAGATTGCATTTAATCTGTGCAAAAGATACTTTTCCTCTGTAAAAAATAACTTAGCAGAGGTTCCAGTTCCCTGTTTTTGCAGCTTTGCGTGTTTGTACCTGTGGAACAAGAGGCTGGGGGATTCACACTGGTGTTGTCCATGCTGGATGTAAAAACAATTTGTATGACAGAGAGGAATACAGGTGGGTGTTTGTTCTCCTGGCAGTCCCTGGAGCTGTTCCTTGCAGAGGTGCTGCACAGGTTTATTTTTGCTGACAATTTTGCTCTGCTGGTGTCCATGCTCCAGTGCTGCCAACACAAAGCTGTACACTGGCACTGCATATGGGACTGCTTTCAGATGAGTTTTGTGGGATGGCTTTTCTATGCATCTCCTCTTTCCATTGTCCTTTTTTCACTGTGCCTTGGGTGCTTTCAGTGTTGTGGGGCAGTGTGTCAGCACTGTGACCCTGCAATGAGAGCTCCCTTGGTTGGTCCCAGCTGGCCATACCTCAGTGTTCAACAGCACCTGTGTGTTCCCATGGCACATTTCACAGAATACCTTTGCTGTTTATTCTTTCAGCAGTCTAAATGTACTCACTATGCAGGGGATCTTCCTTTTCTCCTTTCACATGTCTGGTAAAAATACTGCCTGAAGCTCTTTTTGTAGAGGTGAGTTGGTGGTGTGGATGTTGTCAGGGCTCTCAGGCAGCTCTGTGAGGTTGTCCATCATGTCAGCTGGGGCCCTCTGTAAGTGTACAGATCAAACAGGTATTTCTTCATCTGCCCAGGATCCTGAAGGGAGAGCAGGATGGAAGTAATATCCCATTGATTTCTGCTGGGGCACCTCTGTCTTTTGCATGCTGACATTGCTCATTGCATGAGAATTTGTGGTGACACCTGGAGTTTGATGCAGATATTGATGTTAATGCAGCAGTTTCTGAGGCATAATTACGATGATAAATGGGATAATTCCATGGTAAGATTCTTCTGCCACATGCTGTGCCATGGAGCTGCAGCTTAGCTTGCAGCCCAGCAGGAGGGGAAGCGTTGCTGTTGGCTGAATGCAGTGTGAAATGTTCAATCCGTGTTCAAATCTGAATAATGTTTTTAATAAAAGTAAATGCCTTTGGTAATCAATATCTCTGTGTAATTGTTTATCTGCTTTCCCAGTATGAATCTGGGTACTTCAGATGCTCTTTTGCTTAACAAGCTGCAGTCAGTGAAGCGTTTCTTGCAATTTAAGAGGTGTTTGAGAAGGGGTGAGAGCAGAGGCAACTGCAATTGAGTTTTGACTAATAGAAGCTTTAGGAGTAAGAGCAAAGCACAAGATATCAGGTGCTTTTCTCCCTAAATTGTGAAAATCTCTTGGTGCCTTAGTGAATATTTACTGTTTCACTTAGACTGAAAATCGGTGTTGATACTGTTAAGCTTTTACACTCTTGTGGAATTTGATGGTATAATTTAACCTGCAGCTGTTGTTTGCCTCCTGCCAGAGTGAAAAAGATTAATCTTCATTTGTATCCTGCCCTGCAATTATCTAGAGATACTGTGTGCCCTATATTCTATAATCTGATACAGCAGAGTATTACTTGTAGTCTTCATTCAAGCAAAATTTGCAGTTTCTGAAGGGAGAATTTAATTTCAGTTAGGATGTTTGTCATCAGTCAGAAAGTTCTGTATCAGAAATGCTCCTGAGTTTCATGACAGTAGTTCAAGCACTGCTGTAAATATCATTGTCCTCCAGGTGTAGATGAGCTAAGGTGTAAATACAAAGTATGCAGGGGTGCAAAGATACTGAAGAGAGTGGAAAAGAGAAATGAAATTTTGGGGAGTGTGGTTTCATAATAGGAAGGAAAGAAAGAATTTGCTCTCTTGGCTGTGTGTATTTCCACTCTGTAGTTAGCCCAGATGACTTCAACTTAAATGGTTTAAGTAGAACAAACAATGTCTGAGCAGAAGCCTATTGCATGTCTGTGCTTTCTGTGTTTTTATGCTCATTTCTTGGGGTTCAAGCCTTGTGGATGTGGCAGTTTTAGTTCAAGAAACTGTAAATTGCCTCGTTGTTTTTCATGGGATTATTTCTGCTCTTGGCTGGTCCTTGTGCAGCACCCTGTGGCGACCTGCCCGAGGTCTGGGGTCCAAGCTGGGATGCTGCAACCTTCCCAGAGAGAGAGCTCTCAGCAGGGACAGCCTTCCAGGGCTCTGGGCACACCTGCAGCCACTGGGATCAGCTCTCAGCAGTGATTTCAGCTCTGCCTTGGGAGGTTGTCCCAGGGCAGCTCGGGGACAGAGACAGGAGTGTCGTGTGGCAATTCCACAGGGATAGCCTTGATTGTGTCCAGCACCCTGCAAAGGGGGCCAGGCATGACAGCTCCCTGCTGAACTGGGCAGAAGCTGGGGTATTTATGGGGGAAAGTGAGGGTGGCACCAAAGGGCAAAGAAGGACCAATGGGTTAAAAAGAATCTACATGAGTATCCAGAGCAGGATGGGATCTTGCTGTGACCAGGAGGACAGCCTCATCCAAGGGATATCTCTCCAGGAATGGTTGAGATGAGCTTATCACATTCTATTCACAGGACATCCCTCCAGGGGAGAGGCTTGGCAAGCTTCTCTGCCTCCACTGCACCCAACACAGCTGGGTCTTTATTCTTTCAAAATACATTTTTCTGGCAGTGGCATTAAACAAGCAATTCCTTGTGCTACTCATTCTCTGCAGCTGTGAACCAGCATTGCCAAATAGCTCTGATGCAGCTGTGCTCTTGATGCTGATGTCTGTAAAGGCAGAATTGAGGAGTCCAAGTCCATGTGATGAACCATGAAAAGGTGAGCTCAGCTGGTGCTAGTGACAGCATGGGTGCAGTCCCTTGCATGAGAGTTGGACTCAATGATCCTTGTGGTCCTTCCAACTCAGAATATTTTGGGACATCAGACACAGCTCTTCTGTGGAATCAAGATATGTACTGGGAGAAAGTAAAAATCTTGGGAACTGTAACAATCAATGACTAAATCAGTAAGCAAGTTTTCCAGTGAGTTAAAAATTCCTATTAAGTGGATATGAGTAATCATAGCTTTAAGATTTTGGTGTGGATTCTAAAAGCAGGAACAGGAATGCTTTTGTTGTACATGGATACACAGCCAAGAGTAAACACATATCTATCTTTTGAACATCTGGAAAACTCAAGGTAAAAACATTACTGTCTCTGGTTTTTGTTAGACCTGATTTACTAATCCAAACTAACTGGGGTGTTGCACCTTTTGGTGCAGCATTCGTTGTTTGGGTCTGGAAAGGACGAGGCAGAATGGGTCTGGGGTCAGCATGCAAGGATTCTCTTTATTCAAATTTCTGACTCCATTTATACACACTGTACGTATGTGCCCAAGTATTGGCCAAAAGCAGATCATCCCATCACTTGGACTGGTGATCATACCAATCACTCAAATGTTCTCTCAGAACAAAAGACTGTAAACATTTCTTATTTACATGAAAAGGCTTGGGAACTCAGCTCAGAGTTCCAAAACATCAGAAGGCTTAGCTTTAATATTAGAATGTAAGTCTAAGACATGCAAAACAGAGTGACACTGGGGTTTTTTTTGTACCAAATAATTTATTTCTTTTTATTGTAAAAAGTAATTTCAGTCTGTTTCAGGAAGAGTGGAGGAATCAAAATTTAATTTTGGTATTGAAGCAGGGTCTGCAGATTTGCAGTTTGCTTCTGAAAAGCTGTACATACACAGCTTGTAAGTCATAATATAAATAAATTTCTACAGAAATACTGAAGACATTGAGGTGCTTTGCAGACTTGCAGTTTTTCATAATACCATACTTTATTTAATATTATGGGACTTTACAGAAGCTTAGGTAACAGCTACAACTGTAAGTGACATTTTTTTTGAGACATAAAGAAGTTCATAAAGGCTTAAACTAAATTGATTATTTCAGGGTTTCTCGTTCTGTCTCATGATTCTCCTTTACTCATTCATGAGCTGGCATCAGCTACCCTTTCCCTTCCCAGGTCAGACAGTTGTTGAAAAGGGTGAACATTGTTCTTAAAACCTTGCTAAAACAGAGGAGAAGGGTAACAAAAGACTTAAAATTTAATAATTGCCAAATAAAATGTTTATGAAATTAAATACTGTTTCTAATAGTGAAATAATGGAGGCCAGCCATGGTCAGCTGTAGTAGGAAAAGCCTGCAGAAAGTATTGAGAAGCAATTAATTAACTTTAAGGACTAAGTGATTTTTTTGAATTTTGATCCAACTCTTCTGGCTTTATCTCTGCTTTGTGAGTAGAACAGTACTTCTTTCTGAGGATTAATTAATAATAATATGTGGTAGGTGCAAGTAACCCATTCACTGCAGTTCTTTTGACCTCTTGGGCAATGTATTGATCTGAAATGACTTTGCCATGATGTGATCAAAAGGAATAGAAGAACATAGGAATTGCAGTTAACAGAAACTCTACCAAGTTATTGTAATGTGAACAGAGCAAAACCTTACATCTGAAAACATCAAGGTAGGGTTTTATTCCAGCTAAGAGTGACTGCCTTGTCTTTTCAGGTCAGTCTAAGCTTTGGAAGTTTTTGCCCAATGGGGTTACTTTAATTTTATAGCAGAGAGAATGCTATAGTGAAGGGGGAATGGAAATGGTTCTATTGTATACATTTCTATGTCCTCTTGCAGATGTAATCTCATAGTCTATGTTTACAGTATCTTTATGTACATGTGTGCACACCGTCAGTGCTTCTGCTTTAACTGAGTCCATGCAGAAGCTGCTGCAGTTGCCTGGGGTGGCTCACACCTCGTTTGTGGACCAGCTTTCTGACCTTTGTCACTGGCACTCACCTTCCATCATGTTCTTGCAGCTGCTTGTAAGATCCCTGAAACTGAAATGCTGGGAAAGTGGTGAGGTGTTTTGTCCAGTCCCATGTTATGTCTGGGGATTGATGTCCACAGCCTCAGGATAAATCCTGTTGACTTTCAAGAGGAGAAGGCCTTAAGACATTTAGGCTTTGTCTTTCTGGTTCACATCTAGGAGAAAGGATGGAAAGACAAGTAAAATTGTGGTGTTCAAGTCCATCAACATGCAAACTGAAATGCAGATCTGTTCTGAAGTGCTGTATGTGAGAGTTAATTTAATTCCCTTTTTAGGTTGTCTAATCATTGCAGATAGGCTGCTTGCTGTGCAGGGGCTGTGGTGTCTCATTTCCCCCTTCCCATGGCTGATGTGATCCATGGCAGGATGTGGGATCTCAGGAATATACCTGGAATCTCCAATCCAACTCACATTAAATGCTTTCCCTTGTTAAAGGAGGATTCTGGGTGCTTCTGTGATTTCTGTGGTCTGGATAAAGGGACAGATCATTTCTCTCCTCCAGGTGGAGGTGCTGGCTGTGTGAATGGCTGGTGGAGACCAACAGCCCAAAGAATTGTCACCTTTTGAACCAGCCCAGGAGCATCAGGGTGGGTAATCCACTCTTGAATGGAGAGGTGCAGAAGCTCAAGCCTTCATCTCTGCCCCACAAGTGCTTGTGCTGTCCAGGGGATTCAGCTGCAATGTACAGATGTGGCTTTCTTCCTGCAGGAGCCTTCACAGGAAGGTCCAGCTGTTTTTCATTTAATAACATGCTGTTATATATGTGTGACCATACACAGCTGTGCATGGGACAGGTGTGGCACAGACATTTGTGCAGAATGAATGTTCTCCTTGCTAAAGGATTATTCTTTATTGGTCCAGTGTATCATGAGTAAATAAGTTTAAATAGAGTAGGAAGCTTTTAAACCAATTGGTCAGTGGAAATAACTAACTATATATGAAGCAGAAATAAGCTCTTGCAGTGAAAAAGGGCTGTAATAGAGGAAGAGTGTAACTGTAACTCCGAGCTCCCAATTTGTGTGTAAAATCTCTTACTTACCAATGCTCAGTTGTAGCATATTCCTCTGTGTAATGCTACAGGATCAAATGGGTACTTTTCTCAGCAGTTCACTTTCCCAATGGCAAAACAGTGTCCTGGTAAGAGGTGAATGATTATTTGAATTTCTGTTTTCCGAGGATGGAGTTGGGTGTGTGCTGATGTAACTGGCGAGGTTTAACTCTGTGTCTGAGCCTGGTGGTGCAGGGTGAGTGTGCTGATACCCCAGAGTTTGCCTGCCCTCGTCCTGCAGGCTGGGACAGCCACTGCCTGCTGGGCTGGGTGCTGGCTGGATCTGCCCATGGAATCCAGCATTTCTGAGCTTTGTCCAGCTGAGAACTTCACTGTTGTAGTCAGTGTTGCTCTCCTGCCTTTCCAATGGCTTTTCTTGCAGATCTTGCAATTGCTGCCTTGCCTGCTGAGCCTTTGCAGCCAAAGCTGTGTACAGCACCCAGTCCTAGGCTGCACACTGCAGCAGGAAACCATTTTATGAACTTCAGCTGGCTAGAAATTGTCTCTAAGCTATTTCTCTAATCAATATTTATAAAGAGAGGAAGGCTCATCTAGAGAAGATGGAACAAATCATTCTTTGTGACAGCTAAAGTAAGTAGAGTTGGATTCTAGCTTAAGTCTAGATTATGAAATAGTGAGTTTGAAAAATTTTGAATTTTCCCAGTGTATTACTGCTGCAGAAACAACTGGGGAGGTTTTCAGTAGTTAATTATTGAGGTTGATTTTCTCTGAGAATGAAGGAGAACTTAGTTCACATGCACTGCTTGTTTATAATTTATAATCAAGGACAAAAAAATTAAGTGCTCTAGGTAAAAGATTGTGTGAGAGACCATATGAATTAGAATGTGGAAATATTTTCATATAAAGTTGATAAATGATTTCTTTAAATTAGAAAATCTGAATTTATTTCGGCTTTGTTTATGTGGCATAAGAAAGTAACTTGGTACTGAATATTTCTTTACCACCAGATCTTTGGGAAGAGAGGTATGTCACATTTTGTAAAGTGCCACTGTTTGCTATTTGTCCTACATCTGGTACTGCTGTCAGTGGTGAAATTAACTGGCTTTCATTCTTTTGTGAGAGGAAACTCAGTTTTTTGACCTTGATTTACAATATAAGAGCAGCAAGAGTGACCTGAGCTGGAGAGCCGTGGTTTTGACCTTTAGAGCCACATGAAGACATTTGTGAGTGCAGCTTTGATAGCTGAGCTGAATAAATAACTTCAGATATGAGAGGCTGAAGCATTCCCTGTGAGGAAAGGGCAGAAGGAGCCTGTTCAAAGACTGGATGAGTGTTGGACATCACTTCAGCAGAAGAGCCTGTGGGCCAAGACCACTGATCTCACCTCCCAGTCTATTTACAAGTAGCCCATACCATTTTTTGTTGTTTCATTTTCTGCATTCCATTGACAGTTTTAAGTGTTAATAATGTACAAATCTTGGCTGTTATATTTCAGTCTCTTGTTCTCAGCAGAACAGGAGACTGAAATAAGCCTTCAGAATGCTTGTGGCTTTTGTGACAGAATTCAGCCATTAAGGCAGAGTCATGATCTCTTGCTGGAAAGATACCAGCAGGAATTATTTCTGTAATTTTGATTAAAATTTTAAAACTTAAAATATTTAAAATTCATTCTATTAATTTAAGAATATTCTTAAGAATCTGATTACATTTTCTCTAAGGGGCTGAACACAGGATTTATCAGTGCTGTTAGTATATCTGACCTATTATTTCCTGTCACACCACTGCACATCCTGAAGGGGCTATAACCAGGTGATGGCAAACAAATGATGAGCATTAATTACTCAGCAAACCTTGCTTTCAGAGGAGGTAGAGGTAGTTTTTGTGTAGATGGCCAAGGTGTCATGTAGATTTTTTTTCTGGTTTTGAGGATCTTTAAGGAAGAAGCATAAATATATTTGTGCAAGTTGCAGGGCGAAAATGAGCTTTTTGGAAGACTGCTGGATTAGTCCTTAAAGCCCCTGTCACCATGAAATCCCCATGCTAGGACAAACCTTTTAGTTGTGATACTTGTGCATCACTGATAGTTACACCACAACTCTTGTTTTATCCAGTATCTTCTGTTGTTTTTACTGGGTGATGCAGTAGGAAAAACTCCAACAGCTTTCTTGACTCAAGGGAAAAAGCACAACTGTTAAGTGTCTTAGTGTTACCAGGATGAATTGTATAAAATTGAATTCAGTCTATAATTTAAAATGTGTTTTGTGATCATTAGGATGGGAGGGATGCTAGCAGAAGTGGCTCCTCAGCTCCTTGGCTGCAGGGTGGGCATTTGTCAAGAGCTGGCTGTTCAGTCATGCCCTGAGTGCCCCTCAGTGTCATGAATGGTTCCCTAGCCAAGCTGAGGAGGCCATCCCTAATCTTTGTACTGAGGTTTTTTTTTAGGAGAACATTGCTTTCACTAAGTTGTTGGAGTTAAACTTTATTAAAGAGTTGTATTGCCAAGGACTTAGGTATAACAATATAATACTTCTGTACCTACTTCTGAAAAATACTGGTGGAGGAACATAACCCATTCATTGTGAAAAGTGGCCTGAAGAGGAAGAGATTCCAAAGAACTGAACAGTGGGAAGCAGCACTGGTACCAGTGACTGTTCTTTTGGATTTGCTCAAGGTGTTTCACTTTCAAATATGCTTAGATGGTGTTTGGATTCCAATTACCAGTGTTTGGATTTCAATTACAGGTATTTGGGGCTTGAAACTTGAATCTGAAGTGTTCTGAAGAGCCTGCTTTCATTTCTCAAGTGTTTGATTTCAGTGTTAGTTGACACCTGGTACGATTGATCTTAGGAAGAAGCAGGATTGCTGTAATAATCTTCTGTAAGTCTTGGGCACTGTGTGATAAAACACACTGATTCTTCTAAAACCTAGAACAGGCAAGGGCCAGCTGCAAATGTGGTGGCAGTTGTGGAATATTGGATCTTCAGGGATCCAGGTCTGTTGAGACAGACACTGGACTGCAGGGAGGACTTGCCCAGATGAGGAAGAGACTGCTGAGTGACCCTGCCCTGATTTATTTTACTGATCTAGAGAGGTTCACAGCTCTATTTCGATGTGCTCAGCTTCAGGTAGGCATGAGTGGGACATGGGGTCAAAACTTGAAGTGAAGTTGAATTAGATTTTGTTTCCCCTGTATGTACAGTATTGGAAAGGTTATGGACCTTCTGTTTTCCTTCCTAAAGCAGGAATGAGCCCTTCCCTCTGCTCAGAGCTGAGGCCAGTTTGTGTTTCAGAAAGAAGTGGTGTCATATCTTTCAGTGACAGGGATTGATGGGAGAGGAGGACAAAGAAGGGTGAAAATAAATCTTGTGTATACAAACCTTGCACTGAATACTGGAGGTGTATAGCCACTGAAACTGTGACAAATCCTTTCTCACTTTTTGATCTCTAAGACAACGTGTGGCTTATGTGTTTATTAATTCTGAATGCAAGAGCTGCATTTCTGAAGGCAAAAATGCTTTATTTTAAATAATCCACCAATGTTAAGAACTACATTTAACTCCCCAAATGAAAAATTTTCTAAAGCTGTTATTAATATTTGTTTATATGTTTATAATTGGATGGATTTTGAAGCAAATCAGTCTAAACTGTCTTCCTGAAAGATTTTTTTTTTGGTAAATGTTTTTTGTGTTTTGCTTCAGTATGTGACCTTAACTTCTAGGTGTTAATGCCTTTTGCATGATGATAGATTTAACAGAGGTGAAAGATAAATGTTCACTACAAATTTTATTCTTTATTATATGATGGCAAAAATAAAAAGTCTTTTCATAAGGTTAGCCCTGGCTAAGGAGTTTAGTTAATGCTGAGTGCGGGCTCATTAGGAATTCTTTTGAAATTTGTCATAAAACTGCATATTAACTGTGCATATTTGCTATTCCTACCAGGGTGCTGTGGAAAAGTTGAAAGGATTTGTTATAGTTCACCTTTACATGTGTGTTAGTTGCTAGACACTGAAACCCCTGTTCACAAATGGCTCCCTGAACTCTTTGTTAATTCTTTGTTAATGTCATTTCACTGGTGTAAATTTCTGACTTTCATCATTATTTCAATATCTGAGGTGTCTCCCTGTCTTTGGGAAAATTATTGTCAAACTGGGGGGAACTGCAGTGCACAAAACCCCCCAGAAATAGGCAGAAATAATAAACATACCAGGAGCCTTGCTGTCCCAAAGAGCTGTCCCAGCCCTGCAGCCCTGGCTCTCAGAGGATCAGTAATTTAGGAACTTTTGGCTGCTCAGTTATGGCCCAGACAGGTCCAGCTGAGGCTGGCCAGGATCAGTGAGAAGCTGCCATGGGATTCAGTCTGTGGCAATTGCAGCAGTGTGTGGGTTGGAGCTCTTGGTGAGCAATTAAGGGAAAAGTCCTCCCCCACAGTTCAGAGACAAAAAGAACTCAGACCACTGAATAAAGACTGGTTTTTGAGGTTTAAACCTTCCTAAGAACTTGTGATCAAAAAGAGCCTAAAACACTAAATTTCAGTTTAGTGAGAGTTATCTTAAAGCAAAATTGCATCCACATATAACTTACAGGCACAATAACAGAGTCTGAATCATAAATAGAGTGTGACTGTGTATCCCTAAATCTGCTTTGAAAGGGACAGTTTCCACTTTTTTTTCCTAGTTTGCGAAGTTTTAGTCAGTTTTATTTTAATCAGGTGCTTTAATCAGCCACGATGCAGGGTGTGGACATGATTTTCTAAGAGACTTTTGCCTGCTAAGGAGTTGCTGATTTTTCCCAAGGGAAAAGCTGTCACCAAAAAACCTTTCTCAAAACAAATTCAGCAAACAACCAGCAGTTTCTCAAAACAACCTTCTGCAGGCGGTGTTTTGCCATTTCTTTAGTTTAACCAATGGCATTGGAGAAGTGTTGTTCCTGGTTTCCAGTCCTGTTAGTCTGGATTGGATCACCTTATAAAAGGTGTCAAGAATTAGACAATAAAGGCTTCCGATTCTCCTCTGCTGCTGACTGGAGTCGAGCATCTTTATTTTGTGTCTTACTGCGACAGCACAGCACCACATTTGAATTGGTAAGTTGGGTTTGGATGTTTCTTGCAAATAAATAACAGAATTCTGGAATTTGTTTTGATTGTCACAACATTTGGGCTGACACCAGCAGCTGACATTAGGAAGTTGGTGTCTTCAAGGCCACTTTCCCTTCTGAAATGACAATGACTGTGAGGACTTTGTACTCTGAGAATAAAAAAGAAAATAGAGGTAAAGTTGTGAAATTAAATCCTTGAGAAAAGTGAATTCAGTAATTGGTAGAACTTGGTAGCAGGCATATATTTACCATATTTTGAACTGCCTGCTAAAGTTTTTATTAATAGCTATTTTTTTCTGTTCTAGAATGGTACGAATCTTAACATTGTATTACTTTAGATTTCTTTTTCTGCTAGGGGAGCACGAGACATTAATGAAAAATGAATGTCTTGCACTTGAATTCTAATTTAAATATGGAAAGAGACCTAAATGCTTAGTGAGGTTAGAGAGACTAATAAAGGAATATAGTCAGTTCACACTTTCAAATGGTGTTCTGGCATTTGCCAAATTAGTTTTAATTATCTTCATAAAGATAGCTTTTTTCTGAAGTGCAGCTTTGAGTCTTTCACGAGCAATTGGAGACTCAGTTTAGCTGGATTTTATTTTGGTACTGTTCAGTCAAGTTACTCTTTCTTCAAGAACAACATCCTTCAAGTTCATCAGGTGACCTGATAACAGAAGGTTTTCCTGGTGCTGCCTTGTATAATATGGATTTTTTTTTTTTTATCCCTTGACACTGTAATCAAGTAGAGTACACTCAGATAACTGATGGAGAGATTTGTAACCAAAATGAGCGTTTGTTTTAGCAGTCAGCAGAAAGAAAAAGGAGCCAGAGTCATGGCAGGACACGTGCAATGACTAACAGAGGTTGGCAAGGCTGCAATGGACAGGCATTTCCCTGCCTGTGATATGGTCTGATCATGTAATTAGTGGGTTTTTATTACCCTGCCAACCCTTGCAATCCAATTATGCTGCAGCAATCAGACTTGTTCTAATTTCTCAACACCCACAGATGCAGAGGAGCCCCCTCATTCACTTGGTTGCTGCAGAAGTGAGCACGGGACAGGCTCCTTTCAGAATTCCTGGGAGAGCTCAGTGTGCATGGTACAGCTCCCAATGTATCTGGAGAGAAATATTCTCCTAGAGCACCTCTGGGAATAGATACCCAGGATACACATAGAAAATCTACCTGTTTTATTCCTCACCCCCCTTCAGGGTTCTTGTTTTTTGCTTGTGATGAAATACCAACACCAGAGTTGTGAATTCCTCCTGATGGGGAAGATTCCTGTAGTGATGCTGTTTGATGACTTGCCAGTTTTTGTTTTTCTACACTTTCATATAGATTATGTATATGTGTTATGTATATATGTTATGTATACTCTTTCATATAGTTTTGTAATTTTTTTTTTCTCCCCATTTTCTCTCTTTTCAGTGGCTGTGGGCATTTGAAATATATTAGCTTGCTGCAGAAATGATTACAGGTGTCTACAACAGTTTGATTTATTTTGTGATTATTCATTTCTGAATGTTGATGTGAAATATGAAATACCCATTCTTTCAGTTGAAAAAAAAAACCCTCCAAACCCTATGAGCTTTCCATTTTCATATGATAATTTGTCCTCTAAAAAATTCCTCAAATTCAATTTTTGAAGAGCTGGAATTGACATCAGTCCATTTGGAGATCCCCATCACAGTTACTTCTGTAGCTTTCCCTGAGCTGTGATCTGCACAGGCCAGAGGTAATTCCTGGTGCACAGCACCAGCGAACTCAAGCAACAATCAATGCATCACTACATGCTGCTACACTATTTTGCCACCTACCAGTATGTCTGGTAGCAGCAGCATTTATTATGAAGCCTGCTGGATTGTCACCGAAGAACCAGGAGCAATTTTTTCCTGGAGGCTGTTTGTCTTCAAATAAAATCAATTGACAGTGTTTAGTCAGAGGTCATCAATGTTTTATAATTGTTTTCAAATACCAATAACCAGTGGTGAACAAAGCTTTGTGGGATATGGGTTTTACTTCTCTTTGTTTGCTCGGTTTTGTAGAATTAGGAGTAAACATAAATGAAGTTATTATTTCATTTATTTCATTTACATTATTCCAGAATCAGTACTACTGTGGACTAGGCATGAAAAATGAATAGTATCTGCCTGCCAGGTGTTTGGATGGAGGACTGGAGCATGAGATGCAGGAACAAACAGGAACTCATTTTGTGTGCTCTGTGTGTGTGTACAATTCTGGAAAGTGTTTTAGAAGAAACCTAATGAAACTAGAGTTTTGGCAAATTAGGTTATGAGACTTCCAGTCCATTTCCACAGCTGCAAACTTGTCATATACAAATTCAAGTCAGACTGCTGAATTCCTTCTGTTTTGGGAAATACACTTTCTGGCTTAGTCCATAAGTGGTTCTGAAAAGCTTTTTGTTCTGGAAAAGAGGATATTTCGTAATGAAATCTGAGATGGGACAGAATTTTGGTAGTAGATGAGAGATCCTCTACACTAAAAAAGATTTGGTATTTGATGCTTTTTCATTTCCCTTGAATTTCACTGAAGTTGGAGACAGGTCCTTTGATGAAGCAATCAGTTTTAAAACAGGGATAAAACATGAATGAGGTGTACAGGAGAACTCTCCTTTATGAGAACAGAAAAGTAAAGGTGCAATTTTGTAAATTTTTGTGTAAGAGAGTGATAATTTGTGTGTTATCTGTAATGCCACATTTCATTGCATTGTGGAATTCATAAGAAAAAGATATTTTGGAAAAATTATAAAATATATTTGCAGAGTTGTGAAAGAACTGAAGAGGGGTGCACAGACTGATGAAATTCTCAGAGCATGTTCAGTGTTCCTGAGCAGTCTTGTGTACACAAAACACAGCAATTAACACTTGATAGATTTCTTGAGGCAAAAAAGCTGGGAGAATGTATTAAGGAGAAGTTACTTTACACATTCCCTAACCCTATTTAAATAATGGGATGTACTTGCTAATTAATGGTATTTTGAACTGTGAACACGAATAGGTTTGGAAAAATGCCATCCTTGTGTAATGTATTATTGGATTTGCAGAGTGATTCTAATGAATGGTTAATTAACAGTTGAGATTAAGTCATCCTATCATGAGGCAACTTCCTTACTGTTGAAATGTATCGAGTAATAAAGATTATATGCAATAGACACTTTCAGCCCTCTTAGAGCATGAATCCATCTGTAAGCCAAGGTGGTTCCTGAGGAGCTGGGAACAGAACTCCTCATGAGCAGCAGGTGCTGCTCTCATCCAGGACCTCGTCACTTGTCATGGTTGGGTACAGGGCACTGGCTGCACCTGAACTGCAGGAATCTGACCCCAAACCCCAGAAATAACAAACCCTGCTGTTTCCTTAGCCAGAGTTGGAAAGATCAGCATTCAGGATTGTTGCAGTTTCTGCATGAGGGAGGTAAGACTCATTGCCAGTTACTCATTGTCTCCAGAAGGCAAAATCTTGCATCATTTGGGATTTCCTCAGGTGACCGATAGTGGCAGAAATTGAATTGCAGTCGTTAATTTAAAAAAGGATTTATATTCCATGTCCTTAGAGAGCTTAGTCATCGAGCTGGCTTTGGTTGAAACAACACAATTAGATTGCTCTTGGCTTGTCCTTGCAAATTTATCACTGTTCTTTACCACATTTGCAATATTATGCTACTAAAGTCTCTAAACATACACATGAAAAGAAGCTTTTCACACAGAATGAGAAATGTTAGCTTGGATTTTCAGAGAAAATATGCCAGCAAAGCCTTTTCTTTCCCTTAATGTGCTCTAAGTTAGTATTTTTTCTGCCTAATTAGCTTTATTAATATTAAAGACTACAAGCTGGTGTTCCCTTAATTCAGGAATCTTAACTTTAATACTTACCTGGGGATACAGAGAAAATGTACATTATCATGTTCTGTCATTGCAAAGCAAGGAACCTGAAGTCCTGTATTTATCTCAGTCTTAGTAAGGCTTAAGAAAACAAGTTACCCGAATTGTAAACCAGCTGAGAAATAAAATCTGAAACTAGATCTGGTTTTAGGGAAAGAGAAATTAACAGGTGATGGGGAAACATGACTTTGGGTAGGTTTATCTTGTTTTTCTTTTGGTTCTTTGACATTTCTTGTGAGCAGAACTTGAGCTGGACAAGTCAGCTCCCTTCCCAGGCTGGTGAGAGGTGAGGGAGAACTGCTGTGAGTTGGGGAGATGCTGTTCCTGCAGCAGCAGCTGAGCTTGGGGAGATGCTGTTTCCTATAGCAGCAGCTGGGGTTGGGGAGATGCTATTTCCTATAGCAGCAGCTGTGGGTTGGGGAGATGCTGTTTCCTGCAGCAGCTGTGGGTTGGGGAGATGCTGTTCCTGCAGCAGCTGTGGGCTGGGAGATGCTGTTCCTGCAGCAGCTGGGGTTGGGGAGATGCTGTTTCCTGCAGCAGCTGAGCTTTGGGAGATGCTGTTTCCTGGAGCAGCTGTGGAGTGGGGAGGTGCTGTTTCCTGCAGCAGCTGTGGAGTGGGGAGATGCTGTTTCCTGCAGCAGCTGGGGTTGGGGAGATGCTGTTTCCTGCAGCAGTCTGGCTCCGTGCCCCTGCCCTGTGCTGTCCCTGTTGTTGATGCAGCTCATGCAGGATGTGGGCAGTGTCCACGAGCTCTGGGACAGCTCCAATTCCAGCAGGATAACTGCCCAAACAAGAACTTGAACCCTAAATCCATCTTTGCAGCTTGGGTGACATCTCAGTGCTTGAGCTCTGTTTAGAAGCTGGTTTGGGTGTTTGCATAGCCAGGATTGTGACGTGTTGGGAGTTCTCCTTTGCTGCTGCCATTATCCCTGGATCCATTCCCTGTCTGCAGCTCTGTGAGGGCTCCTGGATGCTGCAGGGCAGCTCTGGCAGCTCTGGGTTCCTGCTGTGGAGCTGTTCCACCAAGCTGCAGGTTCCTGTTCTGAAGGGAGGTTGGGAATTTCCCCCTGAGCTGCAGTCCTTGCAGTGGCAGCAGCTGCAGACAAACACTGAGCTCCCCCCTGGCTGTGGTGGTTACACACTAATTGAAGTTATTATTCAAGGGCATGTTGTCATACCATGTTTCCATAAGGCCTGTCTGAATAACTAAGATACAGCATATGGGAGATTTATATTGCAGAATACCTTCAAGGTACCATATGGCATTCATTTTCTTAAAATCTCTTCCTAAATCAGAAAAATAAAAAAGTGATGCAAAGTATTATACAGATGGTTAATAAAGGACATATAGCTAGTGAGTATTTAATAAATATTTTGGAAGATTAATGTTTCATTTGCAGTTCTCAATTAAAATTATTTTATTCACTGGTTGAAGAAAGAGAGGGCTGCACATCTTTGATGCAGCTTGAACAAAAAAAAAAATGTGGATAAGAAAAGCAAGGTGATTGCAAGCCCTTTTTCTGAATTGAGAATAGTTGATGGGCTTGTGTTTAGCTCAAATTGTCTATCACATTAGGACAAGAGGAAATGGCTCCAAGTTGAGCCAGGTGAGTTTACACTGGCTGTTGGGGACAGTTTCCTCACTGAAAGGGCTGCCCAGCCCTGCCACAGCTGCCCAGGGCAGTGGTGAGTGCCCAGCCCTGGAGGGATTGAAAAGCCACATGGATGTGGCACTTGGGGACACAGGGCAGAGATGGGCTGGCAGAGCTGGGGCAACAGCTGGGCTCAATGATCATTTTTCCAACTAAACCAATTGTTTGAACCTTGGTGTCTTCTCACTCACAGAAGGATGTCATGACTCCCTTCGAGAGGTCACTCCTATATTTTCCAGTTTGCTGCTGTTTCTCCTGTTCCCTGTGTCTCCCTCTCAACATTTGTGGCATTGCCATTACTTGAGGCACCCAAACTGAACAGTAAAGTGTGAATAGAGAAATCTTGTGCGTTTTTTTCCTACAGCTCCTGAGGAAGATATGAATAGGTTCGTGTGGTGCTCGGTTACTTGAATATCTTCCCACTAATCCACTTGATTTTATTATTATTACACTTTTATATAAGAAGTTGTTTCATTCTCTCATAGGCAGCACTCTGTCAGCTTCCAATGTCCTCAAAGTCATGTCATTTATTTCTGATATCTTTTCCTGGCTTACACTGTGCATCTGCCAACCATTTCACAGCCACTTCTCTAAAAGGCTTTCTTTATTTTCTTTTACCTCTTTATTTTCTATAATTTGCAATACATTCCATATTAAATTGCAATGCCAAGTTTTGAAAAAAGCTTAATTAAGTACTGGCAGAAAGGTGGAACTAGAATTTGAGTTTTTGGCAAATAACCACTTTCCTGAGCATGCCAGGTTTCACTGAACTTGAATCCCCACTCAGGCTGCTGTTGTTTTGTTTTGAAATAGTGCTTAGTTTTTTTTGGTTTGGTTTGGTTTTTTTTCCATTGCTTTAAACTCCTTTCTGCAATGAAATCTCACACACAGATGAGTGCAACTGTATTTGCCTCTATTAGAACTTCAGCCATAGGGAAGTGTAATTCAGTGTATACTTCTTGGTTTTTTACAACTCCTGAGAGTTGTGCCTGCTGTCTGGGTCATAGCTGGATTAAACACTTTCTGTCTTCATCCCCAAATTTGTGAATTATTTTTTTATGCAAACTGCAGAGGCTGAGTGAGATCTTAAGGACCCAAGGAGCAGAGCTTGCAGCTGGCTTGTGGCTGTTGAGAGGGAACATCATTTTAGCTGTAACTGCAGCAGAATCTTTTGGTTTTTTTTTAGTCCATAGGCAGTATGTACACCCTTCTCCCACTAAAGAAGAAAGAATGCATTTTTTCCTTACGTGGAAGTGATTTTATCCATTTCAAATGCTTATGTCCAGGTCAGTGTTATTTATTCTGTGCAAATACTCCATTTTACTCTATGAAACTTTTTCTATACATCTGTTGCTTACAATATGCCCAAGCCTCCCTTTAAGCTTGCTGGATAATCCCTTAGCATTCTTTTACTGTTTTGTGCTCTTTCTCCTTCAGGAAGTAAACCAACATCATTTTATGTATCTGTTATTCCAACTGAAATGTCAATTGTTCTCTTGATTATTGACTGAACATTTGCCAGTCTTTTTATCGTGTTTTAGTAAGGATAGTGATTAGAATGGAGAAGCAGCCATGTCTCAACTGGCTTTCAAACTCCCTGCATAAAGCTTCAGAAACACCTCAGTGTGGTTGAAGTGTTTTTTTCCAGACACAGCCAGGACAAGGCTGTCCCATAGCCTCTGCTGTGGGGATTGCACATCTCTTTTGATGTGTCAATATCTGCAGCCTCTGGAAGGCACAGGTGGAGCAGGGTGGGTTTTAAAGAGTGGAGAGAATTCAAGTAGAGCATTGGGAAAGGTTATGTGCCTTTGCTTTCTCCCCAGACAAGTCAAGGATTTTCAGAATTTGGTCTTTGCTGTCCCACTGCTCAGATCAGTGGTTGTTAACTCCAGTGGAAATAAAGTTGGCTTAATGTTTGGCTCTGCTGAAAAAGTCCTGTGCTCCTTGGAATGCCTGGGATGCTGAATGGGAATGAGGGCTGGGCAGAATTGTTCCCTGGGCTGCACGAGAGCTTTATGCTAATTCTGTGTTCTGGAGCATGATTTCATCTCCCAGGAAATGCTTGTTTCCATTTTTCCCTTTTGTCCTTTCTCATAATGTTTGTGATTTCGGTATTTTAAGTGATTCAGCTGCAAAATTACAAGATTTTAACTTCTGTCTTCTGTTGAAATTGTACAAGCTTTCCTTTGGGTGACTTTCTCTGACTGGCCTGCCCATACATTGTCTTCTCAAGATAGATTCTTTTAATTTTTCTCTCTCTAGCCTTTTCTTCTTAAATCAGAAAATTCTACTGGGTGTATGATCTCTCTTGCTATCTGTGTGCAAACAAAGCACTTAATTTTTAATGTTAGCTTTATTAAATTGAAAGTAGTTAAGGTTCTTATCCTAGGGTTTGGATAGGGTTTTTTTTACCCAGAAGTGTTATTCCAGGAATTCCAAAATACACCTTGAAGAGCAAATGGTCTCTCAATGGAGATGTTTTGGCATGCAGAGTGAGAGCAGAGTGGAGTATGGCAATGTTTGCTCTCAGCACTGGCTCTGTGAGCAGGCTGCTCAGAGGATGAGTGAGATCAGAGGAGCCCCTTGGCTGGGGATGTCCCCTCAATCCCTGCATGTCCTGAGCAGTGTTTCAGTCAAATCTGAGACACTTCACTCCAAATTTGAATTCTCACTCACTTATCTGATGTAGAAAAGGCTTTTAAATAACTTTATCTGTTTTGTTTATGAACATGTACAAGAGGCATTTTCCTTACTGCGTTTTCATTGTAAAACAAAGAACTGCCTCTTTCAATTTCCAGTTTTGTGGGGAGGGGATGGAGGAGGGGCAAGTATCCAGTATGGATTTTATTTTTGTTATATTGAAGAACAAGCCCTAACCCACATAATTTAATGCTTTTTGCAAAGAATAATAGAAAGCCATGCTCCTAATTGCACTGAAGCCTTCTACTTACACTTTTGTCGACTGTAAATGCATTACCTCCTTTGGTATGCATATTATCCTTGTATTTTATTTAAAATTTTATTAACCAAGGGCTCTGTAGTTGTTATTGTGTGAGAAGCATTTCCTACATGGTGCTCTGTATTAAGAACCTGTTCTTATTATCAGTGATAGTTCTGAATATAAAGCAGTGTTTCTTCTATGACATAATTAGCCTTTTGTATTAATGTTTGCCTCTGCAGCCTCCTGACTTTCTGGTGTGTTACTGAATTTCCAGATTTACCTTCAATGATTATTCATCTTTAAAAAAAAACATTAAAAAAATGGGTGTAGTGACTTCCAAGCCAGTTTTTCTATTATCAGTTGTCTTAAATTTTCCCAGAGCTGGTCTGCCCCCAGCTATCATGGGTGCCCTTAAACAGTGAGAGAAACATCCTGCACAAGCCCATTAGAGGCCAATTAATCTATTAACTTTGTCAGCTGAACTGAAATTACTGTGCTCTGTAGGCAGCTTCAGCCTTTCTTAAATTATTTTAAGATTTCTGTTGTTATATCTGCTGCACTTGGCACTTACAGTTTTGTATTTCCATTTTTATTTAACAGTCTGATGGTTCTGTATTAAGTTCTTAGGGGTTTCCTTACATTATCTCCATTCCTATTTCCTTGTGCCATGGGCTATAGAACTCAGATCTTGCTTTTGTTTTAGCTGCTCGAGTCTTACCTGCACACTTAGGATAAAAACTGGAGCACTCATTTGCATTTTTCTGCTCTTTGGTTTTCTCCTGTGCCTGCTCTTTCCTCTTTGCCAGCTCTATCCCACTGTTGTACTCTGAGCCTTGGAGCAGATATCCATTCTGGAAGCCTTTTGAAATTTTTCACATTAATTTTGGAGAAAGAAAGGATATAATTTGCTCTTCAAGTGTTTAAATGCCTTCCTGCTCCCTTGAAGGAGCTGAGGTGAGTTTCTCTGATCTCCAGTTTCATGGGGGTCAGGTTTTACCAGAAGTGTTGGATTTTGCAGCCTCCCTCTCAGGGAGTCCAGGCAGTTAAAGGAGCTCACCTTCTCCTGAGGATTCAGCATAAATTCTCTGTCCTTGAATTCAGTTTGAGTTCTCAGCTGCCCCACTGTATCTATGAGACATACTCCAAAATACATCTTTTTTCTTTGCTCAGGGGTATTGGGCCTATCTGTCCTAGCTGCCTGAGAAAAGCATCATATTTTTTCAGTTAAAGAAGGCATCGAAATATCCCTTCATTAGAAAACCTCATCTCTCTCTCTCTTTGCCTCTCAGAGAGGAGGAGATGAAATGGAACTTGAGAGCATCTTCTCCATTCAGAACAAATGGCTTTCAGACACCATCATGAGTATAAAACCATTGAGGGTTAAAGAATGCTGCCTCTTTGGAGACCTATTTCAAAACTGATTCCTTGAGCCTGCATGGATTCCAAAATAAAGTTTCTTCATGTGGAGATAAAAAGGCATAAATATGTATTTTTCCTTAAGATGTCATTGTGAAATCCATCATAACTTTTTGTGCTCAAAAACACTACCTTTAATTGCATTTATGAAAATCCAACAGAGTAAACAAAAATTTAATTTACTTGTGCAATAGCAACATGATTAATGTGTATTATGATGGTACCTGGGGCAGAAAAAAAACTATTTTTTTTCTGCTCAAATCAAATTGGTTCTTGATCAAGAGGATCTGAAAAAATACAAATAAACTGTTTCATCACTGAAAGGAGAAAGCTGTGAAGGATTCTGTTGGATAAAATGGTGTGATGTTAAGTCATTTTTGAGACTGTAACTGTCTTTCCAGCATTGCTGGATAAGGAATTTGCACATTTTGGACAGCTACTGATTTCTGTTTATTTCTAGCAAAAGACTTTTGTCTGAATTATCTGGTTTTGTATATGTTCCTTCTTATAAGTAGGTGCAGTTCTTTCAAACACTTTGGTAATTTGGGGATATAAAAAAATCAAAAGGCCTTTCATGAGGTATTTTCTTTGCACATGGACAATTTTCCTTCTCCTTTGCTAGACTTTAACAAGATTATGGGAGTAAGCAAATCCATTGAATTGTTGTGCACAGCTGTAAAAAGCATATTCTTACATTTTCAAATACCTTTTCATAAGGTATTTACAGAAACTAGATTTGAAATGATAAAAGGATTTATTAGCCCTGACTAGGATTTAGGAAGCAGTAATGCTCTTTAAAGATTAAGGTTTGGGATTTTTTATTCTTTATAACTCTACCTTCATCCAATCAGAGATCTCATTCTCAATACTGCTGAAAAGGCATTTGGCACGTAAAAACATTGTGTGCTTAGCACAAAATATTAATTAATTGAGGGTAATACTGATTTTGTAACTGAGGATTATGATAATTTCCTGTTTATAAAAGTAGTTGTTCCCTGAGTTTGGTTCATTTGCGTTCATGCAATGTTCCTCTGGTGGATATGAACAGCACTTAGTGGATGCCTGATTTTGCTGTGGTAACTGGGGCTTGCAGTGGGGAGCCCAGAGGGCAGTGCTGGAGAGAACTCATTTCCATGTGCATCCACAACAGTGGGAATTGTCAAATATGCCATTCAGCTGCTTTGCCAGGAACTCAGAATCTCTTTGGGGTGGTTGGGTGTGAAGTTGGGTCTGTGATTTGGTCCAAAGAAAGAAGTTAAAGATGGGAGCAAGCTGTACAGTGTGGCTGTACAAGACAAATGGGGAGCTGCCTGGGCTGCAGCAGGTGTGGAAGTGCTTTTCTCTTCAAACTGGAAGTGTGACCTGTGCTTTGTGTCTTACTCTGCTCATTTCCTTGTTGGAACTGAACCTCTGTGTGTCACCACGTTGAATCCTTCAGTGCTTTGTCCATCCTCTTTGGGTGCAGTGCTGTGGTTTGTCTCTCTGCAGTGCGGGCACACTGAGCACTGCACTCATTAAAGATGAATCATCAATCATTAATTGATCTTTGGCCTTTCTGTGGGTTACCCTTGGAAATTGTGCTGGGACTTGTCCTCTGCCAGGCTCTGTAAAAGATAAGGGGATGGCAGAGCTGATAAGGAAAGGACCTTGAAGCGGGTATACTCTTGTATCCCTGTCATTTCTTGCTCAGGTGACTGCCAGGTCCTTTGGTTTGTTAAAATCAAGCACAAATACCTGCAGAAGATAAGGGCAGGACTTCATTTGAGGATACAAGTTTTTCTTAAGGGGGGTGATTGTGAATAAGGAGAGATTCAGGCTACCTCAGGAGGAAAGTTTCTGTGCTTCTGGGAAAGAGGAGGCTGAGAGATGTGTAATTGGAAGGACTGGAGGTGAGGCAGCAGTGGGAAGCCAGCAGGAGGGAGGCAGAAGAAGGGTGCTTTGTAGCTGGAGAATGTGTAAAGAAAAAATACTAATGGAAGAGATGGACCTCTGCCTTACAGAGTGGGAAGACTAAAGAATGAAGAGCACAGTCGGAGGAGTCATTAAATGTCCTTGGAGTCTTTCAGGTGTATGACAGGAAGCCACAAAGTTGGACAGAAAGAAGATTTATTTGCTGTACAGATGTGTTGGAAAGGCAGACCTTTAGCTGGTCATTTGGAAAATGCCAAGAACAGTGACAGCAACAGACTGACTTGAACTGGCTTTAATTCCAGCAGCTGTTTTGCAAGGTTTGGTACCTAGTACTGGCATTAAAAGCAGACTCTATAATTATGAGAACAATTTTTTCTGCTGCTGCCAATTAACTAGAGAAACACAATTACATTTATGCTTTTAAGCATCTTTATATTGATACTATTTAATTTCCAGAAGGATGGTTCAAAACTTGCTATGAGCAGTGAAACAGACAACAATGCTGGAAGAGGCTTCAGTTTTCTATTCAGTAAACAGAAAATTACATAGTGAGTCAATTTTTTTTCATAGGCTGCTGTGACTTGTGCAATATGTTGAGAAAAATACACATGAACTTCCTGGAGATGTGACTTCTTTAGGCCAATTATTTATTGATCAGAAGGGTGAGACAAAAGTAGCCAAGAACCACCATGCAAAGCTCTGAAATAGCAACGTCTGTATTAAAGAGCCTGCAACACTGTAGTAAAAACTCTGCAGAGTTCTGCTCTGAAAGCCTTTGTGACTACGGGGATGTGGAATTCCTGGCATTCCAGAGTGAACGTTCTGGTTTGTTCCTTTTGTCGGTTTATCCCATTTTCTGTCTGTTAATACTGAGTTACTGTTTCTGTTGGTCTTTATGACACCAATCATGGCAGTGATACCTTTTGTTTTACAGCATCAGCCTTGCAGAAATAATGACCTGCACTCCTGTAATCCAACCTAATGATCCCGAGGCAATGGACAACATGCTCCTCTGAAACGTGCTTGTAAATGTTTTAAGGTCTCCTGTTCATCGTAGTGTTTAAAATTCAGTTTTTATTTGTCAGGTGGACTTCTTGGCTGTGACACTCATAGCACTGCTAGCTGTGAACAACTTCCAGCCCTGAGTTAAGGCCTGTACAAAAGTAGACCAGTTTTAAAAATTGATGTTATTTTGCTTACATGTGAGCAACATGGGGCCCTGGACACTCAGTCCATGTATTTCTGGTATTTTCTTATACGTCTCATGACAATCTCTAAAAATATTTTCAAATTATTATCTTTCTGGAGGGACACTGTAGATTTAATGCCATTAATAGAGAGTCTGGTTTTATTTCTCAGAGTGGATGTTCTTGACCAGTTTATGATGTTTGTCAGTACAGAAGAGGATAGAATGAGTACAGGAATGGTATTTGGAGTGGGATTTGTACCATTTCTTTGGCAATAGCACTGAAGCTGCTGTGGAAGGAAAGCTGAGCAGCAGTGGATGGTGCCCTGGAGCTGCAGGAGAGCCCCAGGCTGTCTCTGCATTCGTCCCTCAGCCCTGTGCACACGAGATGTGGTTGCCTGGGCTTCCTCCCCATTAGCTCCTGGAGTAGACTGAACACCTAGAATAGACTGAAAGTAACTTTTCTTAATAGTTCAGGTCATCAGTATTCAATGGCTTTTTTTTTTCCTTACCACATTCATTCTCAGTGCTAACACAGTGAAGTCGCAAAGCTTTAAGACTGAGCGGAGTTCATTTGAAGAGAAGTTTTGGGATTTGGGATAGGATAAATTTAGTTTGTGCACTGTTTTATTTGGGGGTTTGTTACAGTGTGTAGTAA
>VWYP01009877.1:0-12392 GCA_013400435.1 Pycnonotus jocosus | reverse complement strand
CACGGGGTGCCGGCGGCAGGCGCCGGGCACGGGCGTTGTCGGTGGGCGGCGATCTGGGGCTGCATCGCTGCCATCGCTCCGTTGCCGTCGCCCCGCTCGTCCCGTGCCCCGTTACGGGCGTTAATAAAAAGAAGCTGCTTCGACACCATTTCCAGCGGAGGGGAGGCGGTGTCTGGAGCCCGTGGGGCCAGCTCAGCCGGGCCAGCATCGCGCCGGGGCCGGGGGTCCCAGCCCTGCCCGCTCAGCGCTTTCAGTTTCATTTGCGTCTGGGTCGGGGCCGGGGCCGGGGCGGGGGTCGCGGCATCTCCTCCCCGTGTGGCAGGGCAGGAAGGTGCGCACGGGGGCGGGCGGCTGGCGGCGGAGAATCGCCCCTGCTGAGGGAAGCCCGCTGTGCCGGCGGGAGGGTCACACGGAGGGAGTGGGCTGGAACTCCCACTCGCCCTCTAACCACCAAGTTAATTTCGGATTGCCGAAAAAAAGAGAAAAAGAAAGAAAACCAATCCTTCCTAAACCCAGGTTCTAAGGTTTCAAGCTTCTGCGCACTGTATTTCCCAAATGGTGCGGGTGCGGGTTTTCCTCCTCAGCCGGAGGTAGTAGGTATAATTGCACCTTCTGGCGGATCTCTAATACCTGGCTGGACTGTGGAATGATTGCAGAGGAGGTCCAAGAGCACAGTTACTCCGGGACTTCTCCGAGCATCGAAAGAGCACGATAGGCCTGCAAAGTCAAAACAGCCAGCAGGACTCTGATGGTCAGCAGGGGCTGGCTTTGTGCCCTGGGAGATGGTGAAATCAGAGCCGTGGCTGGCATTCATCGTTTCAAATAAACTCTACACAACTAAATTTGAAGACCTACTATAGTTAAATTACATTTTATGTACAAGTATGTGAAAATTCCTTTACCTGCAGCTGTAACAAAATAAGCACAATGTCCTAAATAGTCACCTTTGTCACCATTTGTTCTGAAACAGCACAGTGAACACTTGAGAGATCCTTTTACCGTCGCCGGGCAAATTAATGTAACAATAGTTAGGGTAGTAGTAGAATGTATCACTGCAATGAAAACCGGAGCTATAGAACCAATGCTCCTTGGGAATAGGGGCATTCAGACAGAAATGCTTTATTCTGGAAATGCGTCTCCAACCTGCTCCCCCCGGGTTAATTGCTCATACGGAGGGCGCCATCCTGCGTCGGCGAGCCGGGGGAGCGCCCGGGACGCGCAGGGATGCTGGCTGCACCGGGACACCGGGGAGGCAGTTCCGCCCTTCTCCCTCTTCATCCTGTTCGTGCCTGAACAGCTGCCGCTTTGGAGCGTACGTGTGGGTACGTCTGCTTCATTAAAACAGCTATTGCTAACACTGAGAAGAGTATTTTTTGTTAATATACCATAGTTCCTGCTCCTGCAGCAAATCATGTGCGTTGTTGGCATGGAAAAGCCACGGAGCACGACCTGCTCAGATGCAGCCAGATGTACCTGAGTCACATCACCTGTCTCCATGGACAGGCTCTGTGACAGGTTCTGCTCAGCCCTTTCTGCAAACTCAGTGGTACATACAGAGAATGGGACAGGCTATGCTATTGAAAGGACAGACTGTGAAGAGACTTTTTTTTTTACACATTCTGCATCAGAACCAAGTAACCTTTTGAACAGACAAACACACATCGCAGCCAATTGCCTCATTGCTATGGTATCCTCGGGGGATTTGGGAGACCTGCCTTCAAGTCAGACCCTGCCTGAATCAGACTCAGGAATGTTCACGTTGCTGTCTGACGGCTGAGCTGGGCTCTATTCTGGTGTGGAAGACTGGCCTCTTCGTGGTTGGATCTGCTCCATTGTGTATAGCTGAACAAATACTCATCAAGCTAAAAAGAAAGACAGCTTATCACTGTCTGGTTAGGGTCCTCACATGGATTCAACTCCCTGCTCTAAATCCAGCAAAGCAAAGCTATATGGACTTCACAAAACCCAGCTGCTTGCTCAGACCAACAAGTTATTTATTCCCTGTTCCAGACATTTTCTTGCCTGAGCCCACTTGTGTATAGATACCAGTCAAAACTGGTCTGTTACTGGGAAAAGCTTTGGCTCATCTTTAGAAATTTCTGTCAGTGATTAGGATTTCTAACAGAACTACCATTACAGTTAGCTGTTTTGCTTTATTGTATAAAACAGTATTTCAGAGTGAACCTCATTCAGATAAAAATAGTGAGCTCATTTGGTGACTTATTTTAGTGTTCTCACCCCAAATATTATCCATGTATATGTATTTTTATCAACTGCAACTTTTTAGAAAAGAAACATGCACAGGAAGTTGTACACGGATTCGTAGTATAAAGATTTCTTTGCTGTAATTAGAAGTCTTTCTAGGAGGGATGATAATTTTACTCTGAATTCTAGTACTATATATAAACCGTTTGGGCAACTGTGTCTCAGAAGCTCTGGGCAGAATTACAAACTTATTGAGCACAAAGCATAGTTTTCCATGCCTTAGTGTTTGCTGACTGTGGAAGTAAGTAGCTAAAGTAGTCTTGACTTCAGGCCTTTGAATTCTTTAGTATGTCAGCCAACAACTTTTAAGACTGGGAAACAACCTTTTTTGTTTAAATAGACATTCATATTGAACTTGAATTTAAAATTGTGAGATGTATTTGGAGGTCTTTGTGATTAATTCCAGAAATTTTACTTTTTACTGAAGTAAATATAGAAGACAAAGCAAGAGGATAATGTTTCTGTAATATGAGCTTTTTGTTACCGGAATATTTGGATGTATATGCTTGACAGTGTGTTTGTTTTGGTTTGGGATTATTTTTTCAGGTAGTTTATCTGACCAGTAAAGATCTGAAGACTGTAACCTATCTTATTTAGAAATATCCCAGCAGTGTTTGTGGAGAGAATAAACCTGTTAAAGAAATGTATATAAAATGATGTTATAAATTACATAAATACTGTAAAATTTAAATACTGTATGTAATTTAAATACTTCAATTAACCACAGAGTTGAAAAAGTGATAATGATAAACTTGCATTTATATGTGATATACTTTCTATGCTTGTAAGGAGAAAAGTTTTTGATGTGCATAAAGGCTTCATTTGTAGTCCTCCGAAATAAAAGATTTTAGGGGTGCTTAAAGGTAATGGTGCTATTGAGATCCAGTATCTTTCACTAACGTTTGCTTGTAAATAATCTGAATTCAGCCTGTTTACAAATCTCACCTTCCTTTGCAGGAAGAGACCTAACAGCATCTCTAGAAATGACCCCAGGCTATGTATGTTCAATTGCGCCTGCTACATTGCATTTCAGAGGGAGAATGCATATCAAAGTGTACTTTCAGTTGGAAAATGCATCCCTTTTGAGTTGAGCTGCTCTTGATGGCCCTCTAAAACAAAATTCACAGTGATGCATTTGGCTTCAAGTAGGGCTTTGAGGCTACTTCTGCCCAGCAATGCAATATTGCCAATAATGTCTTCATTTAAATAAGAGGAGCTTTGCCAAAGGCAGGACCCCCACATGAAGCTCTGTGTGTTATGCTGATGCGGGGCTTATCCTCACCCCAGCTCCCTTATGTCTGCAAGACCCTGTGAACCTGGACTGCCCGATTATTTTAGATTCGGATTTAGAAATAAAACTGGAAAACTTAATGTCAGCTTGACATCCTCCATCATGTCCAGGCCAGTTTCCTCCCTGGTGAACACAGATGAGACAGGGCAAAGAGACCAGAGAATATGAATGCAGTGAGAGTAACATCCAAAACTTGCTCAAAAATGGACGGTGAGAAGGGTAAGATTAAGTATCTATTAAACCTGAGAAGAGTAATCTTAGACTCATCAAATTGATTAGGGTAATCCTGTAGCAGAATGGATTACCTCAAATTTTGGAGGCAAATCAGAGGAAACAGATGCTATCCTCATAAAGATTAGTGCAGAAAATAAAGAAAATAAATCCAATAAAGCTCCACATAAGAACAGGAATAATAGTAAACAGAAAAAGAAATAGATAAATCAGACGAGGAAGGTGGTTTTTTTCAGAGTTTTCCCTGCTTTGTCTATTTCCAGCTTTCCAAGTCAAGACAGAGACACCAGAAATATTAGGTCAGTAGGCATGTTTAAAGGGAGCATTTCCCAGCTATATGTATGATGGTTTTTCTGTGTATTCTCATTTTGTTATTTTCCTGTTTCCAAAGAAAGTTGTTCATAAGGTCTGAACAATCTGTAAGATTTATCGAGAACAAAGCTGAGACAAATTATACAGTGTGTGGAAAATATGTATGTGGAAAATCTCTATGAAAAAAAATTGGCAAATGGTATTCCTCAAAGATTAGTGTACACAGAAACATATAAAAGCTGTGCAGAAAATCTTAGGAAATACATAAGAATTCAGTTATTTTGGGTTTAGAATGAAAAATCTGGAATTAACTCACAGGAAGACCTGGCTATTACCATGCAGAACAGTGCAGCATTTTGCAGTCTGGCACTCAGCTCCAGGAATGACACTCCTAGTGCAGAATTAGGCATCTTGGTCTCATGTGCCTGAGTGGCTTGTTTAGTTTCTGAATTGAAGGAGAGTGCTGATGATCATCACAGACTGCTCATTTAGTATCTGCTGAACCATGTAGTGATTCTCCTTTTCTTGATGTGCTTTATATAAAAATGTGAATGCGTACACCAATGTCAGGGATTGTAAAATTGGATTATGAAATGAGCCCAGATTTATTTTGAATGGAAAAAAATTGGACTTTCCATATGCCTGGATTGTATAAGTGGAAAAGATTTATTAAAGGTTCTGGAGCATATTGTGCATACTGCTTTGGACACAAATTACATCTTTGTCTAATTTAGGTGGTTTTCTGGCATTCTTTCTATCTCACTGGCTTGCAATAGTTTATAACTGGAAATATCTTTCATATATGCTGTTAAGACATTGGTTTGTGGAAGAATTGAAAAAAACTCCCAGTACTCACCACTCCCCTTGTAATTTTCCTGTGTCACTCCAAAATGCAAAAACTTATTTTGAATGCTGTAAGGTGTTACGTTAATGTGGTTGGTAAATGTGGTTCTTTCCTCTTATCTCACAAGTATCTTAATACTTCATTTTTTAACAGGATTATCACAGCACTAACATCTTGTGTTATTGAAAATAGTGTTCTGCTTTGAAGGAATTTATTAAAGTCTCTTCAAAAAGTCCAGCATTTCTCTTCTGTGACTTATTTAGGATTGGCTGGTTTTACATAAATCTGGCCTGTGCAGTAGTAAGTGCTCTGACCCTCATCTATGTGTCTAACCTGGAAGTGATTAAACACTGCAGATTGGTGAGTAGAAAGAACTGCCATATATGCTTGTCCCATTTTTTTGCCCAATTAACTCAAGTTATCTCCTTGTAGGTGCTCTTGGAGTCAAAATCCAGGACCGGATGAATCTTTTGGTATGACCCAGCAGCTGATTTTATGTTAAAAACAATCCTCAACTCCTTCAGTAAAAATGTAAGAGGAATAGCTTAAAACCACCTACCATTTCCTACTAGTTCCCACTGCAATCTGCTGGGATTCACACGCGTAGAAAAGAATCCACTGCGCAGTTGACACTGGGGCAGCTCAGGAGCACACCTATATTGTGTTTAGCTGCTCTGCTGTGAGACCAGTGATGTCCCATGAGAGAACAGTTATAAAAAGAAGTTGCAGAAAAAAAGTTACTGGTGCTCTAGGCATGACCACAGCTATTTGTCAAATGAACCTCTCAAAGACCTCTGACATTCTTATGAAGCTTGGGAGAAAGAGCAAATACCGTCATGCTTGAGATTTATTAACACCTTAATAGTAACTAGTGCTATGAATATTTTGTTATTCCTCTAAATATTCTTGAAATACACTAAGTCTTGCATATATTTTTGTTTGCTGTTTGGTAAAAGGATACAGCTACAAACTAAAGATAAAACTAAAGTAAAAGACTTGAAATAAAAGATCGAAGGTCACAATGTAAGTTTTCCAGCATCAAGAGTATCTTTTTCACATTTACTGAAAACTCAGCTGTGCATTAAAATCATAAACAAAATTTTGATTCTAAGGAGTCGAAAGATTACCTTTCTTAGCTATGGGCTTATTTTCTGGGCACAATCTATGAATTGAAATATTAACTGTGTTTGGCATACTTCTGTTCCTGCTATAGCCATTAGGGGATTATTAACATCAATATGCAAGTTATACCACAAAAGGATAAGATTCAGTTTTTCTCAAAAGATTTCAAGATGCCTAATATTATGATTAAAGAGATTTGTACAGTCTATGCTATCAGTTTGGCATTCTAACATTAAATAACCATAAGACCATTCAGAGATATGAAGATGATGTTCACAGATGCTTGGGGGCAAAGGAAGAGCAGCTTGAGCCTGTGTTTGTACTTACACATACTTACACGATGAGCCCAGGTCAAAAGAAGCCTCATCCTCTATGTGGTCATCACTGCAAACTCTGGAATGGATTCAGACTGATTCTTGCATCAACCTTCTGGGTTCTTGGAAGATTAACTTCTTCTAACTTTGGTTTTTCTTTTATTCAACACTAAAGAAAACAATCCACCACCGCCCCCTCTCTGTATTCCCACCATGCCTGAAGCTCAATAATAACTCAGTAATAACTTCTGTGTACTATTTTTGTAAACTTTTAAATGAATAGTATATCAAGAGATTTCTCAGCCAGAATAAATGGTGCAGCAGCTAAAGAAATCTACAAGCTTGGAGAAATTCTGGACATTTATTTTTAGCTCATTTCATCCACAGTTGCATCTACACAATTTCACCCACAGATTAGGTTATATGGCAAAAAAATAGAGTAAAATTCTGTATAAATTATTGCATGAACAATTTTCTGTGTAGATTTAATTATACACTTTACCTGACTCTTCCTATATTCATCTTCTGTGTAAAGTCTGGCTATTTAGCCAACTTAACATTGTATTTACAAGAAAATTCAGGTAAACACATAAAGAACATGAACACAGACATATCCCACCTGCATCTGTGTACTTATGATGAATTTTCAGCATAGATGCTGTCTTTAAAAACAGGTCTTCAAGGTTTGACTATTTCCCATGCCAGCTAGTGCTTATGTAGTGCAGAAATGAAAGTTTTTTGTGCTTTACCAGACATCATTGGTGTTTTGTAGCAGATTAAGTGGGATTGCAAGGGAGGTGTAATTAAGCATTATTTTTTTCATAATTTAAGGATCTGTGTAACTCAGTTTAAATTTGTGCAAGAACCCATCCTCACTACAGCTGGTACAAATTTTAAGGCCAAAGTATCCTTGGATACATTTACTAAAATGCAGTATACTTTGTAAAAATAGATTTTACAGCTATTTTATCCACTGCAGGCTGCTTATTCCCTTAGCATACTTCCCTTGGCTCATACTTCTTCTGAAGTATTATTTTTAAGCATCACCTGTGGGTATAGCCTGTCCTTTCTATTTAAAGTCTAGACACAGGGTATTTGTGTATCTCATCCTCCGAAAGCTGTCCCTCGGCCATTCTCTTTCTCTGTCCCAAGATAGTGTATCTGACTTTCAGAGGTGAGAATTGGGATTCTCTGAATAGGCTTGGGGGAGGGTACAGGGGTAACCTTTGCTCTTGCTCTGCCCCAGAATCTCGGCTTTGCACATGAATGAATACTTTTCTATTGGGGTCTTTCTTTTGGGGGATGAAACAAAAGAAAGAATACCAGGGATTTCACTTTGAGCACTGTCTCTGCAAAGGTTTTCTCTGAGGCTCCATGAAAAAAAGAAATTCGGAAGCTTGAGATGTCCAGAGTAAAACTTTTCAGACAAGCAGATCACCACAACATTCATCACACTATACTCTACAGTAAATCACAAAAAACCATTTTCAAACAAAAATTATTTACTAACTACATGGTTCTTACCAAATATGGGATGTAAAATGCATTAGTGTAATTCTTCTGAAGTACAACTGCAGTTTTGAAGGTTAAAAGTTGTCTGCTGATTGCTGCTCTCTAAGAAGGACCAGGTGGGTTTTTTGTGGATTGGTTTTTTAGGTTTTCCCTTTTTTGTATGGTTCTTTTTGTTGGTTGGTTGGGGGTTTTGTGTTTTGTTTTGTTTTAATTCAAGAATTTGGAGAATTGACTGAACTATAATGTGCAGAAAAGAATATTTTTATCTTGAGAACAGGACCCTGGATGACAAAATGCACACTTTATTAAGTATAATTAGATACTATGAATGTTTTTATCAAAAAAATCCTCATTGTGCTTGTGCTATAAACATGATTTATGTCCTAGGAGGTGTGCCTGGATGCATGCATTGCTACCATTGCTACCAAAGTGTCGTCTTCTGTCTTGGCTAACATTTAGGCCTCTAAGCTTCGCAGAAGCTCCTCCAACTTTTTCATTATATATTTTACACAAAAGACAGGAGTTAACCTTATATGACTCAATATGAAAAAGCTGTAGAAAAGGATACCATTTTGTTTGTGTTTTCTTGGCTATAAAGTATTTAATATTACACTTATGAAATCTTACAGTATTTTCAGGTGAGCCAGTGACACTGATCAGCAATACTGACAATAAACAGCCATCAGCAGTGGGATCAACAATGTATCATGGCTGTTCTCATTCTGGCCCCCTCTCTGATCCTAGTTGAGGAGAAAGTGAATTCTTCCCCTGACCTCTGAGACATATTATTAATGGTCAATACATGCATTACTAGTGGTATGTGCATCCAACCCAGCAGTTCTTACCTCTTAGCTTGTTTAAGAACTTGGCACATACAAAAACCAGTTTGATGTGGATTAACTGGCAAGATCTTGTGGCCTACTGACTTCAATACAAATTCATATTAAAAAAATTATACTATTTTAATCAGGTCTGCTTACACAGATTTAAATATAGATTTGTTTCATAAAATGATATATAAGTAAAAATGTAAACTGTACTCATGATGTTATTGGAAAAGTAGGGAAGGTTACTCTAATTATTTTACTTTCTATAAAATAGTGCTTTGCTATATGAAAAACCCCACTAAACCTGATTCTATCTTATGGCTAAAGTACTGTCCTTAAACTCAGATTCCTGGCTTTTCTCATCTTTGTTTTTGGACAGGCTTTTTCTAAAACATTCAGATGGTTTGATAGTAGTGAACTTCTGAGCAGCATAGATTTGCAATTGAGAAGTCCTTATGGCTGAGAATGGGCAAAGGGCTCTCCCCTTGCGGATTATGCATCAAGATTCAGCTTTTCTGGCAGGTGCACAGGCCTTTGAGATCTAGATTACTCCAATTATTTTTTTAAACACAGTCAAATTTAACTTGGACTAATTAACTGTATAGTCGGAAAGGAATTTGCATGATTAATGAACATTACTTTTTACTCCTTCTGGAAAATATAAAAGTAATTTAGAGGAATTACCCTTTTAAAATACAGGAAGGGTGTGTGTGTCATATACTTCTTATCCATCTTTATTCCTGTTATTTTACTAAATTAAACATACCTGACTGTTTTTTCATAATACTGGTAACAAGATCAGAATCTCCGTACAAATATTACAACTTTGTCAGAATAGGTAATTTTTATTTCCCAACTTCACACTTGGTCATCAGGCAATCATCCCACATCAGGCAGCATAATACTTTAAACCTCTGAGCTATAAAGTCATAGACTGGCCAGCTGGAAGCAAAATAGGTTTCCCCTTACCCATTGCCAATGCTTCTGGACTCAACCAATTCCCTGAAGAAAAATGACTGTATACTTGGCACAGAGCAGCTGCTAAATTTAAATTCCTCCTGCCTCTATATACTAAGCTTTCTATCTGATTCAACACTGAACTCCTGTGATTTGGCCAGCTTCTCTTCAGAAAGGGATCTTAGCCATAAATAAATTTACTGAAAAAGATTCTTTGCTTTCCTTTCCTTCACAGTACTAAAAGGAAGTTTCAGTGAAATAGAAAAAGTGGCAGATGCAGCCAACCTTACATGCCATCAAGAAAAATTTTGGCTATTGCCTGCACCACTCCACATTTGATTGCACTGCTTCATTTCTCTTATAAATCACAGGTGTCTCTAGCAGTGTGCATATTTAACCAGCAAATCTGAACTGCATGCAAATTTTCTAGAAAAGTTTGGAAGAGGAAAGTAGTCTGAATAGTCACTTTTATGAAATGAAAACAATTTTATTTAGGTTCTCAGCTATTTCTGGGACTACATAAGATCTGTCCAACATCTTAAGGAAGATCATTGTACCCTTCTCTTGTGATTCTTTAAAGTAGCGCTAAAATGAGAAAACATTATCTGTGTGATTCAGCAGATATTTACATAATCCACATGTTTAGGAGTTCTCTGATATCCACACTCTAGAGAAAATTTAGTTGCAGGATTATTATCTTCCTCTCAGATTATGTTATAAACTAGCCACGTGTGTTGCAAGCCTGATGGAAACTGGATAGCAGGTGAATAAACATCAATAACTTTGGCTGAAGAAATCAATACTGGAACACAACTATTGCAGAAGCAGAAGTATAATTCTCTGATATTGTTAATAATGAGTTCTTACTCTATAATTATTGCATGTGCAATACATGGATTGAGATTTTAACATCATAGCAAGCAACTTTTTTTAAAAATCAGATACTAAAAGATATGAAAGTGCTTCTGTGTATTGAGTAAGATATAAAATCAGTAGCATGCTCTTTGTACATTATGTATCACCATGCCAAAAAGGAGAAAACAACTTTCTAAAAATGAACACATCCTGTCTTATTCTTTAATTGTTAATTCTTATTAAAAGAATAGCAATTATAAACAAAAACAATCTATTTTAATATCTAGTTGTCATATAAAATATTAATAAAGCATTGCAATGATTACTTACTGCTTAAGTTTAGTTGAAACAACCTCCATAAAAGATAGAATTTTGAACTCTTTTACTATTGTCAGGAAATCAAAGGATTTGTTAGCCATGCAAAAAGCAGGCATAGATCTTTGAAACAAAATCATTTTGTGGGAAAATATGTCACTCTCATTAATATTTTAAAAGTGTTCTCTTTTGCCTGACTAAGCTGAGTTTTGTCTCACAGACAACTGTGTATTTTGCTAATAATTTGTCAGACACCCATATCTGAAAATGTTTTTTCCTATAAGCCTGATCCCTGCCATACATACGCATGTTTACTGGAAAGTCTGACATTAACATTATTTGGTTTTTCTTCTTAATTTGAGTTCTGAACTGCAACCACAAGTCAGTTGTTTGAAAGAGTAACACATGAGCTTGGGTTCAATTATTTCAGTGTCTATTTTTTTTTCCTAGTCTCTTGCTTTTTAGAACTGGCACTGTGTTTGTGTCCCCTTGAGGAATTTTGTGCATGTTGACTACCATCCAGATTGTATTTTTTAATATAAGTAACTTGAACACAACATTGCTAAAATGTTGCAAAGATAACTTTGTTCAGTAGCTATGAAAATGCTTTGATGCTGCAGTACTCCTGTGGGATGGTTTCATCCCAGATAAAGACCCACAGACAGTCTTATCTCCAGTGGAAAAGAACTTCAGCAGGAATTAATTTGTCTGAGTAAAATAACTCTCTCTTGATTTAAGGTGAAGGCTTACATCTAACTCCTGGTTGTTCTACATGGAGTTAGCTGATTTGGTTTAGGACATTCCTGGCACAGGGAACATAGGAGATTTCTTCTTGTAAGCACTATTCCTATTGTACATCATTCTGGGGCTCTGTCTGTCCTCCCACAATTTACTTTGGTTTATGTGACTTGGCTTTCTGAGAAGTGCTGCTTCTCTCACCGTAACTCACAGTTGATGTAGTGATGTAATAGTTCATGAAATTAATATCTGTGTTACATTATAAAATCCGAATGCTGCTGCAGCTACACTCTTCTTGATGTAGAGCAGACACTGTTTGACTAACACTCAAGACACAGTTATTATTCTCAGCTTCAGTGTTCTTGAACTGTAACCCATACATGAGAGCTTGCTTTCTGAGTTAATCATCTCTTAAATTAGCAGTCCTGAGACTTGAAAATGTTTTTTAAATTCAGCTTTGTTGTTACTGCCCACGTCAGTTCTAGCCATAAAGGGAAATTTACATTGAAATTTGTGTTGTTCTTAGCAGAATTCTGCTGGGACCCTTATATATGCAATTATGGTATTATTTTTATACTTTCGCCAGTTCTTCAATATTTTGTCTTCCCAAATAATAGATTACATGCAATGTTGCCAGAATCCTGTCATATACAAGGAACTTTGATCCAGTTACAGAATTTTTGTTAAGCTTGCACTCAAATAATGTACTGACTGCTCAGCCTTAGCCTTCATAAGCAAAGACCATTAAAACGAAGCTCCTGTTTGTGATGGGGACTTGTCCTGCATTTAGAGCCATCTGGCAACTACCT
>VWYP01009872.1:0-10764 GCA_013400435.1 Pycnonotus jocosus | reverse complement strand
TACTACTACATTTTTATTTTAATTTTCCTAGTACAGAACTGTTATTCCTATTCCCATATCTTTGCTTGAGAGCGCCTTAATTTCAAAATTATAATAATTTGGAGGGAGAGGGGGGTTACATTTTCCATTTCAAGGGAGACTCCTGCCTTCCAAACCTTCCAACCTTCCTTCCTGTCTTTTCAAACAAAGACACTGTCAGCTCATTTGTATTTGATGCTGTTGAGGGTGTCTGCACTGCTGCCCTGGCTCAGAAGGGCTGTGGATCAATAGGAAGAGATGCTAGTTGTTCAAAATTTCAATTTCTTACATTGCTCCACAAGCTGACAGCAGGAATATCTCCTGGAAACTGTGCCTGACCTAAAAATGTTGGAAAGACACTCTGATTTTTGTAAGCTGTGCCCTACATCCTTCTCAGCCATCTAAATGGAGCTGTGTTGTCAAAGCCTGAAATGGACGTGGAGTTTGATGTGATGATATCTCTGGAAAATGGCTGATGACAACAATGTGATGAGTGATTTACAGGAGTGGTTTCCAGTTTTTGAAAACACCCTGTTTCTCTGTATACCATCAGACAAACAAGGCAAGGGAAGTGGATGCATTATCAAACCTATGAAACAAACTGGGCTGCTTTACAGATGTGAAAAAGAAACCTAAGAGCTGCCAAAATGCATTTTGGTGAGGAAAACAAGATGACAAACTGCTTTTGTTGCAGAGAAAACATGCCAGGATTCAGAGTTGTGTGTCTGCCACCTCTAGAGAGGAGCACACAGAGATCTGTGTCTCAACATTTCTGTAATGAGCAAGAATGGACCCAAACATAAATATGGGGTGCTCTGGCCTTTGGAAATCTGTCCCTCTTGTGGGTCCTACATTCAGAAATTCCAGCCATGAAGTTTGCCATTTGAAAAGTTTTTGTTGAGGTGGGAGTGGAGCTGTGTGTCAGCCCATACCTGTGTTGTAGCTGGGCAAGAGAAGCCTTTTCTGCCTCTCCTGCATTGCCAGGACTCTCCCTCCTACCCAGGTGCTGATTTTCCAAAAACATGTGGAGATTCTGCCTGGGAGACTTGCCCTCATGTCTTGCTGATCCCAGCCAGCTGAACACAAACTTTTCTGGGTCTGCAGAGGGGCTTGCAGGGTGGGATCACAAAAGAGTTGTTTCTCTACAAAAGCTGACTAAAAATAGGAAATAGTGTAGACTGTGATGGCAGCTTTTCAAATCCTAAACAGTGCTTTAATTTTATTTAAATCCTGGTTCCCTAAGGAGGAAAGGATGGTGTGCTCACATGGGGCTGTGTGTGCGTTTGCATGTGTTTGTTTATCCATCCACTCCTACATGCTGCTTTTTGAGCCCCAAATTTCAGAAAAAAAAAAAAAAAAAGACATTTTGATAGTGTTCTTGGAGTTTATAAATCTCTAGAATGGTGTGAAATATGCAGCTCAAAACAAAAAAGCATTTCTATTAACAGTCACAGGGAGAAGATTGACATCTCAGCTCAGCCCTTAGTAGAGAATGCACATGGGGGGATGCTATAAATGCTCCAGCCACAGAAGGAGTTTCAATCACAGCACATCCTTTATGGTGCACCAGAGGATCCAGCCACAATGCAGAAATCCCCAGGAAACCACCCTGTGTTATTTCTGCTGCTAATAGGAAAACTCATCCGCTCTGTTTGTTTATTTGTGTGTTGGGTGTTTTTAAAATTTTATGGAAGAAGCCGCAGGGCATGACATTTTAAATTAAGATTAGATTGCCATAGGAAATGGTGAGAAAGGTCACAGAAATATCCCTCTCTTGGCAAGGAAAGGCCTTCAAAACCACGTCCAGGCTTTGCTCTGCTGAGCAGGGTGTTGAAGATGTGCTCAGTCGAGGCGTGGGAACGGGGAGCAGCGTTCTGGGCAGCTTCTCAGGAGGGAATGGGAATTTTTTGGGAGGTTCACGTGGCCTGGCAGCACAGTGTGGTGCTCAGCTGCTGTCCTCCCTACCATGCTCCTTCTCCTGAGGGGACAGGGCTTTAGGCTGTAATAATAATGGGCTGGAGGCACCAGCCTTTCAAATGATAGTGATGATAGCAGGAGTCATCTCACCAAATCTACAAGATATCCAAGGCTGAGTCATTTTCTTTGTAATCAGAATAAACAGGCAAAAATAGAGTAGCTTCTCCCCAGGAGGTGGTTCATCCTAAAGCAGGTGGGGCCTCACCCTCTTCTTGTCATCATGGACTTCACCAGTGCTCAGGGTGACTGGTTTGGGTTTGTTCATCTCATTTGTAGACACACTGCTGAAGGCAGATGAACCCCACTCAAGCTGTCTTAATCCACTGTGATGACTTCTAAAAATTGGTGTTTTAGTGCAGGGCTTTAGTCCAGCTCTACCAAGCTCAGCCTGAGAACAGCAGGATGAGCAGATGTTGCCACCAGGCAGCTGCCATGAGATCCCCACACTGCTCTGAAACATCTGGCAGGGTAGGATGCTGCTGGATGGACCTAAAATCTCTGGAAATAAAGTCCAAACAACTTCTTGTACAGAAATTGTGATTAGGGCAAGCAGCTGGTTATGGGGGTGTGCTCTGAGGATCTTTGTGTCCTTCTGCTCACTAAGGGAAGCTTCCAGGTGTGCTTGGTGCTGCTGACTGTGAGCAGGTTAGCACTCTTCATAGTGACAGCAAGGACAGACACTGGAGGTGACATTCTCCAGATGACATTCTACCTGGTAAGGGCTTTTCTGGCTCTGTTGACAATTAATAATGATATTTTTCTCCCTTTTTTTTTTTTTTTCTTCTTTGCTCTCTGCTGATTTTCTCAGCATGATGGGGAAGCAGTTCCACTGCTGCTACTCATCCAGCCCAGCTGATTCTTTCAAAGACTTTTTGCTTGGAATTACAGCATTTTCCTTGTGATTCTATTACAAGAACATGGCAGGCTCTAGTCCTCCTTTTTCCACTTCAATCTGTAGCTGTATGTCCAAGTGTGGAGCTGTGTAACCACTCACTCCTTTATGGATTTTCTGTCCTGCTCTGTTTTCACTGTTTCTATTATTTCTGCAGGCTGTAAAAGTTATGAAACTTGAAGGAAGAAGCCAGAAATGTGGCCAGTTCTAGGCAGAAATGCTTTTTTTTTTTTACGTGGGGACTGGTGTTTTGGAAAGACTGACACTTGTTTTTGTCATAATAAATTGCTTTTGCTAGCTCCAGTCTGGCTCAGTAACACCTCCACAAGATCCTTGGCGGTTCCAAACACCCTTTTGCTGTGCTCTCTTCATGCAATTGTTTATTTTACGCTGTCAACTACTTTGTATTTTTGGGACATCGTCGCAGGCCAAATAAAATATTATTTGGCAAAACTCTTTGAGTCACAAGCTCAGCCCCTCAGAATTTCCTGGTGTGAGTGATCAGTGAAACCAAGGCACACTCTGACATCTGTGAGGGGTTTGTGGGTGAGAGAGGGGGATTAGCAGAGAGGTTTTGCAGGCAGCACATGGGGTAATTGAGCCACCATAAAGTGCTGCAGGATGATGCTTGTGCCTCCTCCCCAGTGTCCACAGCTGTGAGGTGCTAAAACTCTCCACTCTCTGCTTCATTGGAGGCTGGGGACCAAAACCAGTTGGAAATTTAGAATGGGGAGTTCTCCCTCGTTGAATTGGTCACCCCTGAGGGGTGGCTGCACCCAGTAAAATACAGAGAGCCAGCAGTGCCTTCAGTGACAGAGATGGGTGGAGAGGGCTCTGGTGTTGATGGGGTTGGGTCTGGTGGGGTTCCTTTTATCAAAAAGCACTGAAACTCTCATCTGAAATGTGGTGTGGCAGGTAGAGCTACGTGTGCCACAAGTTTGGAGAGGGCATTTGCTGAATGCAGGGATGGCTCAGTCTGGGTGTCCCATCCCCATGCCCTTATTCAGAGTTTGATATTGCAGCAATGATCACTCTGTTCTTAATGAAGCCCGGCATGGATCTTGGTCTGGGGGTTTTTTTGGTCTTTTTTTTTCTGTCAGTCCTGCTTCTGTTTGCTCTGGGTGGGCCCTGTACCTCCTGTTTTTCAGAAAAACCAACCTGTGCTGGTGAATTGGAGCAGAACCCTGTTACAGTGGTGGAGAACACAGCAATCCTGGCAGTCTAAACCCTCTTCTTCCTCATCAGGCTCCTGCTTGTGCCAAACACAACTGGGCAAATCTCCTCCAGCTTCTCTGTTCCACAACAGCTTCTTACAACAGTAAATGTTATTATTATTATTATTATTTTTTCTGTCTTGCCAAACTGGTTCACCAGCAGCACTGACACCTGTGGTGGGACCAGGTGCTGCTGGATCCTGGTTCAGGTGGTCCCTTGGCTGTAGGAGATCTCAGATGTAAAGGAAATTTCTCTGTGCTCAGAGGTTTGAGGGCTGGAGGCACCAACCAGCAGCAGATGAGTCCTGACTGTAGGAATGAAGCACCAGAGCTCAGTTGTGTTAGTCAGAGGCAGGATCTGAGCCTGGATTGCTCGAGGAGCAGAGAGTGGGCTGTTTCATCCCAGGAGAATTTAGTGGGTTATTTTGGCAGAGCACAATGGAAAAAGCACGGACTGTGGCTGCCTTTGCAACTCTTGGCTGTGTGGATGACAAAGTTTGCCTTCTGGCCTGCCAGGCCTTTTTGCCTTCGTTAGCACAAACTTATTTTGGAGACTTTTTTATTTTTTCTTTTTTTTTAATTTTTATTTTTACTTTCTTTCAGTCTCCTCTGGCTGGTCTTCGTCCCTGAAGCCCACACTGCTGGGAGCATCCAGGAGATAAGAAAGTGGTGAATTATGTTTTGCATCATCTATGGGTGGAATTTCAGTGCTGCAGGGTCAGTTTTAAATTATCCCTGGAGGGTTGGTTGTGTTTTATAAGCTGGATGGCTTGGCTTGCAGCCCTTTGATTTTTCCAAATAGTATAAATCTATAACCATTTGCCTTTGGCACAAAAACCCTCCCCGCTCCAAAGTCAAGAGTAATTATTTTCCCAGAGACAAGGTCAGCAGCTGGATTCAAATAATGGGCTGGAAAAAGTCACTCTCGTTGCTTTTCACGTGATTTTTAATAAGGAATTTTTCAAAAGTGACCTCGGTGCATCAGCATCTGCCCCTTGCTCCCAGGGCAGGGCTCCTTAACCCAGGTACAGCTCCCAGCACCCTCCAACAGGGCAGGAATTTCCTCTGAAGCTCCACCTGCAGCATCAAACACACAGAAAAGCACAAGAAATAGTGCAAGAAACCCAACCACTGTTCCCCTTGCCTAATAGTGGCTGTTTCCATAAGATTTTCCCAGTTGCTCTAAAAAAAAATCACCATTTCCTTTCTATTTTTTTAAAAATTTTTATGGTTAACTGGAACCAATGTGGTTCACATCAACTGAAATCTCTCACTTACATTTCTACTTTTCCAGAAAGAAATACTCTTTGCAAGTGATTTGCACTAAAAATGCCAGTTTAGGAATGAGTCCATGGACAGCACTTTCCACCTGGCTCTGCAGGGAGGATTTGGGATGCAGGAGGGAGGTGCCCCAGCATTGGCCTGATGAGTGGTTTGGAGGAGAAAAATACACATTGCATCTGGACTGGGCATGAGCTGTATCTGGCCTGATTTTCCTTCTTGAAGCTATTGAGTTTATTAAGGATTATTATTTCAGGCATCCTTTCCCCTGCTACTGAAAGTCCATTAGGATGGAAAACAAACCCTTCTCTCTTTGAGCACGTGGATGGTTTTGGTCTGGACCAGCTTGTGTCAGAGTGACATAATCCCCCAAAAATCAGTAGGAACCATTTGAGTGAAGCTCTGCTGCCAGAAATATTGAAGGTTAAAATAATCCTTGGCAGGGTCTCCATCCCCTGTGGATCGCAGGTGTTGGACACGTGGATTCCAGCTCTGCCTGGGCTGCTTTGGCCTCTTGTGTGGCTGTGAAGCAACTGATGGCAGAGAAGGGAAAGGATGAAGAGCTGTGGCTGAGGGGATAGATGCCTTCAGTTTTATCTTTCCTGTATTTCCCATTCTGAGCACCCAGGGGTGCAGCTCTGAGCTCACAGTCAGGCTCACTCAGCTCTGCACACAGCACGGACACAAAACAAATCCTTTTCCTGCTGCACACCAAGGACAACTTTCAGCCCAAAAGCACAACCAAGGGTGGCTGAAGAGAGAAAACAAGGATGGGACCTGACAACTTGAAACTGTAATTGGACAATTAAACCCCAATATGCAAATGGACCAAAACTGATCAAAATGTGAGACCTCATGACTGTTGTCCATTTCATGACAATTTTAGGTCCACCTTGGGTGCAGCCCTGGCCAGGCTCTTGTCCTGCCCAAGGTGTATCCTAGAGGCCTTTCAATAAATCTCTGTTCTCTGGCTCTGTCCAGTCTCTGTTCCAGCTCAGCCTTCCCAAGGCACCAGAACAGGCTGGGCTGGGGCTCTGTGGCTCCCTGTGCTCCTGGCTCAGGATGGATTCAGCTGTGTCCTTGTGCTGCTTTTCCTGGGCTGGACTGAGAGGAACCTTGAGCTTCTCCACCAGCCAGGCCAGGATGAAGCTCTTTGCTGTGCAAAATGAGGAAAACGGGCAAAAAACCAGATCAGACAAGAGTGGTGAGATACACAAAGGTTCTGCACTGAAAGCCACAGGTGATGGCTGAGGGAGGGTGGTGAGTATTGCTTATCAATCACAGGGATATCTTTGTTTCATGGAACTATTTCATCCCCTTTATATTATTTATGGTGATACTGAAGGTGTTTGTCATCTTTTCTACACATGTGGTGTTTTTCCCCCTTCAGCTTCCTCAGCACCAGTTATATTTCCTGGGTAAACATTGTTCACAATCTGCTCTTCCCTTGCTAAAAACTGACCCCTGAGGCTGATGGGGGCATCAGCCAACACAACAGGCTTGAGGGGATGGGTGACTGAGGTGGCTGATGCCCCTGGAGGCCTCAGTGAAATAACCCCAATGTTTATCCTGACCCGGAGTAACTCACTACTTCTTTCCTTGTCTCCCTTCCAAACCTGATAAATAATAGAAAAAAACAAACACACAACAAAACTGCTCCCTTCTAAGCCATGTCAAAGGCTGGATGATCACCTTAACTATGGATTTTTGAAGAACAGGCCCATTTCTGTGAAGCAGGCAGGTTCCTGTCTGGTGTAAATCAGGACAGGGTTGTCACAGTCACTGAGAGCTGAGCTGGGGCTGAGCCCCCAGACATCCACCCTGCAGCTTTACATGTGGGCAGATCACTTGGTGAAGTATGAACCCCCTTTTCAACTGAATTTAATCTCTGTGTAGAGAGCTTTCACATCAATGGATACATCATCTCCCATTCTAGCACTTCATAAAACTTTCCATCTTTAAAGGAATCCCTGAAGATTCCCTGATGAATACCTAATTTCCCCCCTGGGCAGCAAACAAGGGGTTTTCAGTCCCATTTTACACAGAGGCAAACCAGCCCTGGGGTGAAGGCTGACATTTTGGAAAGGTGCCTCTAATTCTGGGAGCTCTCAGGTTTTACCCCACCCTCCAACGTGCCGAGGGTGCTGTTACCCTGTCACAACACAACATCTGAGCTTCAGCTCTGCTGAGAAGAGTGATGGCAAAGCTGAGGGAGGAAATGCAATTTGGGTGATGGATCCCCATGAGCTGTGCAGTTTCCCTTGGGATTATCATCCACCCCAAATTCCCAGCTCACCCCAGAGCCACCATCTCCAGATTTGGAGTTCTCCTAATTTGTGTCTACACTGGCCATTGCTCTTTGGGCTGTTCAGTGTAATTCCTGGCAGGAATTCAGTTCCAGCTGAGGAACCTTGGCCCGTGGGGGCGAGGCTGACTCTCTCCCTGTCCATCTCTCCATCTCCATGCACCTGGTGTTGTCATTCCTGCCCGTCCCAGTGGGTGTATAATAGCTCCCACTCAGCACCCTGGGTGAACAAACAAGGTGAGGGCTGATTTTGGTCAGAGAGCCAAGATGAACAAACCTTCCTGCACAGCTGACACCCATAGGTCATTCCCTACCCAGACACCCACGGAGTTTCAGTGTTTGTCTGAGTGCTGCAACCCAGCAGTGCAGAAGAGGCTCCAGTAAATGCTCAGCAGAAGGGCAGCCCTCCCTCGCCAGCCCTGAACCCACTGCTGGGTTTATTTAAGAGGCTGAGCAGGATATGCATTTTCCACACAATGAGAAGGGTGTAGGCCGGGTTTGTTCACTTCAGGCTGCCCAAGGGGTGCTTGTTTGTGGGTTTGAGCCCCCCCAAAGCAAAAGGAGCAAAGTCTTTTCTGCCTTACACTCGGTGTGATCTGTCCCTCGCTTCAAGCCTCAAGCATTGGCAACATTTCTTGGGAAACCTAAAGTCAGTACCAGGTTTCTCTCTTGTGGATGATCACTGCTGATTTCCCTGGGTTTTTTACCCATGTTGGACTGACAGAAGTGGAAACAGGAGCAGTTCCACGGTGGGCCACAGCTTCAGAGGAGTTTTGGAGAGACACAACCCCAAAGCTAATTGTGGGAAGAAGGTTTAGGTCAATAGAAAGATGCTTTGGCAGACAGATTGGCCCAAGAATGGAGTAAATCAGGTGGTTCTCACATCATTAAAGCTTGGATTAAATCCAGGATGGGAGACTTAGTGAACAAGGGAGGCCACTGGTCAGGTCTGAGGCATCTCAGGGTTACCAGACAGAAGGAGGCTGCTCAAATCTATGGATGTCAGCCTGTTACATTCACAGAGAAGCCAGGATCCCTTGCACTGAGTTATCAGGAACAAACAGGTCTCTGAGCAGTAGTTTAATGTAGTGTCACATATGATATCAGTATCTCTTTGAAATAGAATTTGATTTTCTTTTTAGTGTTTTTTCTCCTCTGTGCTGTCAGTGCTGAAGCTTGTAGGACAAATTTATCTGTCCACTGATGCAGGCTTAAGTTTAGACACTGGTAAATCTTCTCTTCAACTCATAGGACCACCTTTTCCACCCTCATTAACATTGAAATAAATTTTCCTATGACAAAAAAAACCCCCAAACAAACCAAAGATCTGTGGAAGAAGCAAACACTGGACTGGAAGGACAGGAAGAAGTGGTGCCACTCAGAATCAAGCCCAACTTTGTTTGTTATTTTGGCCTCATGCAAATGAGTGGTAAAATTTGCATCAGCTTGGGCTGAGCTGAGATAAACCTTAATCCATTATAGATCATAACCATAGATCATAAGCTGCTGGTGTTGTGAGTGGTGTGGGTTTCTAGGCTTCAGGCAAGTCTGATTGTGGCTTGGATCACAGCTGCCTCACCAGAACCAGTTGCAAAAGTCGTGTTGACTTCAATGTGACCAGGTTTGGGCCCTGAGGCAAGCCTGGCCTTTCAGCCAGCCGAGATCAAGTGTGATATTAATTTAATACCTGATGAATCACCTTGTAGGATATAATTTTTCCCATTGCAGGGAGAGGGGTGCATTTGACAACCCAACGTGATCCCTCCCTCTTTAACTGCTAATCCAGCTAAATCTTCTGGCAGCAGACATCTGAAAAACACTGGGAACTGCCATCCCACAAACGTGGCGATGTGCTGTAAAAATAGCTTTACTCTGAAATGCTCTTTTATTACAGCAGTTGCTATAGTTTCTGGATCTGGCAGGGATTCCTTCCCCATAAACCCTGACTTTAAAAGGGAGGGGGGGTGTTGTAAGTCAGCTGTTGTGATTCCCATTAGGCTGAAACTTGGCACCAAGTCCATCTGTACGTTAAGCTCATCCCCTGCAGGTCTTCTGAGCCTTCTCAATGTGTCCATGTGTGACTTGTGCACAGGGGAAATGCCAGCCCAGGCTGCTCTAAAAGACTCATTTCTCTGTTCCTGAGAGGCAGGAGCAGCCCTGAGAGCAGCCAAGGCCAGGAGAGGCTGGGTGTAGGCACAGCAGATGAAATACCATGGTGAAGGTCAGCTTCATGATTATTGTCTCTCTCTGTTTTATGTATTATACCTCAGTCCTTCCAAGGTGACAAAGGAGAAAATGAAAAAAACCACATGTGCTCCTGGCTCTCTGCTCCTCTGCACTGCTTCCATCTGTCCTGAGCTGTGAGACGTGGAAGCTGCAGGGAAAAGCAAAGGAGGCTTTTCCCAGCCAGGTCTCAGCCTGGCTTGAGCCCCATAGCAGGAGGAGAGCAGGTGGGTGCAGAGAATTTCCCCACAGACATCCCAAAAATGCCAGAGAGAAGCTCAGAATGAAGCACTGCTGTATCTCCCACCTGCCATGAGCTTGCAGAGGAGCAGTGCTGGCCTCTCTGGGGAAGGCAGATGTTCCCTTGGGGTTTATTCAGGAGGACCAGAGGCCAAGGTGTGGACCAGGCAGCCAAATTGTTCATCTCCAGACAGCAGTTTGCAGCCACTTTTAGTTAGCAGGAGCCAAGTGAGGGTTTGTGGGGTTTTCAGTTGGCAGGAAGCAGGTCACCACTGGAAATCTCCCACCTGGAGGCCAGTGCTTCTCCTGAAGGTGAAGATATGTCAGTGCACGAGGTGCTGAACTAAACCCTGGGAGGGAATGATTTGTTTGGAGTCACTGCACAATGGAGAGGAGAAGAAAATGCAGTTATTTGGGTTATGACCTGTGGCTGTTCGTTTTGGGTCCTGAACACAACCTTGCTCATTGCCATGCCGAGGATCAGGGGCTGCACTGCTGCAGAAAGCTGCTGGTGATGCAAGGGGCTGGGCACCATCCCTTAGTGTTGCTTTTATTTTCTTTTTGCCAGAAGATAAAGAAGATAAAGATTTTGTTGGGATTAAATGCACGAGATG
>VWYP01009848.1:8709-30606 GCA_013400435.1 Pycnonotus jocosus | reverse complement strand
TTTTTTTTTTAATGGTTCTACATAATCAGTAAAGATAATAGAAATTATGTACCCATTTGCTTTGGAACTATGGAAAGCAGCACATGTGTCTTTATCATAGGTGAATTTACTTTGTAGAAATCACTGAGAGCCAGAAAACCCTTCCTTTACTTTCAGAACATTACTTCTGAATTTTCCAGATTAAAAGGCAAGCTATATTCCATAATTCTGTTTGGATCTCATCAGGCTGAAGGTTCTGTTCGATTCACAGATGGATTTTAAACTACTACAGGGCTTCAGTCTTCTGGGTTTCTTTTGCATATTTTCAAATGTTTGTTTGTTTGTTTGTTTAAACCATCTTTCTTAGCTTAAAAATATCTTACCTGCTCCTATCCACTCTTGCATTCAGAGTAAATGTCAAGGTTTGCCTAGCCATGGAGTTTTTAGTCAGGGGCACTGTAGTTCCAAACAGCCTTTTTGGGTCCCAGAGTACACAGCCAAAAGCAGAATACCTGTCCTGAAGAGCCACTATCCCACTAATTTTCAATAATGTAGCTGAATTTGCAACAAAATAAGGGTTTTTCTGAGGACAGGTCTTATTAGAAGACCATTTTTTTGGCCATTTATTTAATGCTTCTCCTGAGGCTTGTCTTTACTGCTACCTATTGTACAGAAAACCAAAATCCTGACAAAGCCTGTCTTGCCACTGGGCTGCCTTTTCTTGAACTGCTCTAAGAATCTTGGTGGGGTTTTAAGTGCATTTTGTTTTTTCCTAATTGGACAAAGTTCAGATTTTTGCTAGAGACACACATAAGTGCTTTTTAAAAAAGCCCCTCCACCCTGAATTTCCCCAAGAATTCTCCTTTTTTAGGCCAGGAAAATCGAAAATCTCTTCCAGTCTCCTCTTCTCTGTTACAAAAATCAAGTATTTGGGTGCAGATTCCAGGTTCCTCAGTCCTTGGGTGGTATTGTGTTTTTTTAGGAGTTTTTTGTTACCTCAAGAGATATTTTTTATCTTGATAAACTAGTCTTGAACTAAACTTTCCTTGTGGCAAGAGACAACTGGGGGTTATATATGTAGTTTGGCAATTGTTTACATATTCTGGAGTGAAGTTTTTGCTTCACTTTCTTTTTATCAGATGTCATCCTGTATCTTTAAGGCCAAGTGATAATGGTTCTTAAAAACAAGAGTCATCTTATGACAATGGGGACTGATTATTTTGTTCTAAAATTGGATTTTGTTACCTTCATAGATAAATTTAAATGCCCGAAGATTGCTGAGTTTTAAATCATTAAATGCAAAGCATTTGCAACAGCTGAAAAAATAAAGTGTTGTGTAATGGACTTGCAAAAGAGAAAAAAAAACCTCTTAAGAGTTCTGTAATGTCTACATATTTGCAAGGATTGTAGCTTTTGAAGGATGCAGTTGCTTATAATCTAAGCCTTTATTACAAAGAAAGTCTTAGTTATTTTTTATTCTTTATGATCCATTTCCTGTTTAGGAAGAAGAAAAAGAAACTCGATGTCTCAAATAGCTTTTTTAAAGCAAAAAAGATTAAGCTAGGACAAAAGAACTGCATTAGGAGCTTCAATCTCTTACAATTTTTGATACAACTAAGTTATAATACTAGATTTCTCCTTAATTTGAATACATCCATAGTAGTCAGGGCACGAGATGTTTACTACTCAAAAAAACCCGAAATGAGGTTAACAAGAGGTTAGTTGTGGGATTTTTTTTTTCTTTTTGTGTGGGAGATTTTTCTTAATTATTACGTGCATAACAAAGTATAATTTTTTTACAGACTGGGACTAAGAGCTTTTTCCTGGTTTTAATGTATTAGTTTCTAATTCCTCTTTGATTAAAACACTTTCTGGCTGGAGAACTTTCATTAACCCTGGTCAGTTCACAAATGCTGTGATCATAATTACAGGATCACTCAGAATTCCCCTTTCCCCCCATCCTGAAGTGCACTGTAGATGTTACACTTTGTTTCTTCTAGAGCCTGGCTCCTGTCGATGTATCACATTAATGGTGATGATTATGAGCCAGAGTGTTATTTTACGTATTTTGTACTTGAACTTTTTGTTATTACACCAACTGCAAAAATTTGATTCCTGAAAGGATTAAGTGTGTGAAAATGGGGGCTAAGGGGTGGAGCAAAAGGAGCAAGGTTCTCGTTTTGACCCAGAATATTGCACTCATAGTACATCTCAACATGCAGTCCAAAGGACTCTATCCATGTCCGAAGTTGTTTGGGACAAAGTATTTTGGGCAATGTGTTCCTCCTTTTCTTCAGCATCCTTTCTCAGCTGGCAGGACCAGCATCTTGCTGCCACCACCACAAAACAGACAGAGGACCTTCACTTGCCCAGGTGGAAAAGAACTCTTGGAAGGGGTTGGGAGAAAGGTGTCAGCCTAATGGTAATCACTGGTCTGAGATCTGTCAAGTGCTGGAAAAGTATATGTTCTTTTAACTGGGGCAGAGATGCTGGCTACCATACTGCATATGAGTCACTGGGCAAATAAAACTCTGTATTCTGTCTGGTATTATAAATGGGTCAGTGATGGATTTGTATTACCTGAGGAAATGAACTGGCAGACAGAGAAGATTCTGCTTGCTGCCCTGCAAATGTCAAATATAGCAGAAAGCTTGGGGGAAGGGGAGGAATAGCTGGAGACAAAGGCAGTATTAAAATAGCCAGGGTGTCAGTGGAGCTCCTGAAACAAACATGTGCTTCTGAGGAGTAGGCTGGGAGAGCTGAACAATCTTTAGACTTTGTTGATCAGCATTTTCTTACCCTCCAGCAGGGTTTCAGCAGTGGATCTTGCTTTATAATTGGAGTCATGCATGAGGTGGATTTGGGTTTGCATGAGGTGGTGTGCTGTTGCACTTAGTTTTGCTGGCTGGTACAGAACATGAATTCTGGTGCTTAGGTTTTATGGGGTTAAAACCATTCCTCTGAATATCCTTTTCTGTCCTTTCCACATGTTCTCATGTACTTTTAAAGTACCTCAGGAGCATGTGAGATCTCTGGATGGACTGAGGGAGAGGGCTCCTTACTCCCCAGGGTCCTTGCAAAGCTGAACTCTTATGGGTGATGAAAGGCAGCAAGAGAGCTATTGCTCACTTGGATTTGATCCAGGCAACGTTCCTTTGGTTCCCAACTGCCCTGTGAACTTCTCTTAGTGAGTCTTGAGTGACCAAACACGGTAATGGGGTGCCAAATTAGGGAAGTGATCTCTGGCTACAAGATTACTTCTCTCACCAGCCAAGTTCAATCTCTGGTACCACAGCTACATCAGGTTCAGTTCAGTTTCTGCACTTAAAGGAGGAGCATTAGTCCAGCAAAGCAACTTTTCACATACATCTTTCAAGCTAGTGGTATTCTGGCTTTATTTGGCATCACATTTTTTCAGTAGGAGGCCCAAAGCAGAGTTTTGCCCTTTGCATTTGTGGTTTCTGAGTGCTAGTGACTTGATTTTCACCTCTGTGACTACACTCAGAGTGCCTGCATGTGTTTTAAACCAGCTGTGTTGGTTTAATCTCAGATCTTTTAAGATTAAAATTCTGTGGCTCCTAAAATAATCCAGCAGTTTCTGTGTTCCCATGGTTTAGCTCTGTCACCAGTTCATAAAGCTGTATTTAGCCTCTGTAAAAATACTGTGCTTCTTGCAAACTGAGATTTGGTCCTCTTTAAAGCTTGCAGCTCACCAGCCACAGCACTGCCAGTGACCGTGGAATGGAGCATGGAGGTCAGGGTGAATCGCAACATGACTTCCAAAGGCACTGGAGGGTGTTTTAAGGGCAGATGGCAATCAGGAGATAATCTCTTCTCTCTTCAGACATGACTTCATGACTGTTCTTTCAGTCCATGGTCCAGCGGGGTATGCGGTGGAGTTTGTGAAATCTGATTTGCCACTGGTAGGACCCCCTTTAAAACAGCTCTGACTTTTCTTGGCAAGCAAGATATCTTTGTTGGGGTTGTGCCAAGCTTTGGAGCCTGCTCCTCCCCTGCTCCTTCCAGGGTGAGGCTGGTAATGCATCCTTTGTGTAAAAGCTCCTGGAAGGTGTTTGCAATGCATGAGAAGGAATTCGGTTGTTTCTGGAGTACCCGGGCACGGTGCTGCCGTGTTCTTCAGCACCACCTACTGACACCTCCCTCTCCCTCAACTCAACATACACCGGGGTTTGCATCCCTTTCTTAACTCACAGCAACGGCATTACTCGAGGTAATTAACAATACACTCCTGGCTGGAAATTAGAAACCCCAGACCCCAGTGCATTCAGTTCCATTGTGCCATATGCGGAGCACTAATGAGCAGGGTACAAAAGCCAAGCTGCTTGGCTCTGGTGTCTGTTTTCCTCGGCTGGGCCAGCCCACTTGCTCCTTGAATACAGGTGTCAGTGGAGAAGAGCTTTGAGGGGCTGGAGAGGTGAATGACTTGGCTCCTATCCTGTGAGTACGGGAACCAGGTAGCAAAACCACATTTCTGAATTTTTGCCCCATGCTGTTTCGCCTCCCTCTTAAACTAGTTTGGGGCAGCAAATTAAGTATTATACTTAATAAGGAAGAAAGTCCTGCTCTGACCATCCAGTTGTTCAGATTCTCATATATATATTTAGTGTCTTTCTGAATTCTGTAGGGATTAATGATTTGCCATGAAAGTAATTCAGAAGATCAGAAGAACCCATCCTAGCCTTGCTTGGAGCAAGAGCATTTAATGTTGAGAGCCTTTCTCATCAGGGAAGTTCTTTATCTTCAGACACTGTTGCCTATGCTCTGTATCATGTACTGCCTCACAGCTAACCCAAAGGAAAGAAGGACAAAAAAAATCCAGAACTGTAATTTGTATGACAGTCGAAGTTTGTAGTTGAATAAGATTGTGGCATTTTATTTGCAATCTGCTTTTAGTTCAAAAGTTTGAAGTTTGAAAGTATCCTTTAGGCATTCAATGGCCTCTTAATGTATTTTTAAAAACAGAACAGATATATATGTAGACCCCAGGACAGAAAAAAGAGAAGAAACATTTGTGAGAAAAGAAGGAGTCATCAGCACTTAGGTAGTTTGAATCAGTAAACCCCCAGCAGCAGCAGACAGATAGGTGCCACTATCTGTGATTCTCCTGTCACACTTTCTTCTAAAATCCGTGGTGTGCCTTTATTCTGCTATGGTTTTACAGTGAGGTGGCTAACAGATATTAATATTCAACAACTANTTTTTTAAGATTTTGCAGGCTGTGATAGACTTAGTGTGGTATTAGGTATGCTAAATATCTGTATTCAGGAACATAAATAAATATCAACTGTATGGGGATCAGCAAAGTTGGCCATCCTGTTTTCCATGACAGGGAGATTTCCAAAAAGTTTGGAAGATAATGTACAAAGAATGTGTAGAAGACCTCCTTTTGTGGAATCAAATCTGAAATCCACTTCAAGCAGCTGGATAAGGGTGTTTTAGGAAGAAAATGAGTTTATGTCTTCTCAGTTTAGATGGTTTTTACTATTGATTTGTAATGAATCTCCAGTAGTAAAGTTTTTCCTGAAAATACCTTACATTTTGATAAGCATTTCCATGTAAGTCAAGGGAAATATTTACTGGAAGAATGGAATCACAGGCATCAGCCAATGTATCTCTTATGTCCTTAACTGTTGAGTTTCAGAGTGGAACAAACAACCAAAAACTGGGGTTTGTAACTGATAATTAAAGCTGTAACTGGTGATAAAATTTTATCATTAATTCCTTTACAAGGAAAAATGAACCACAAAGTGTATATTTTGGTAGAGCTGCAACCCAACCTGTGGAGCTCTATCAAAACCCAGTTGTATCAAATTGAAAAGAAAAAAACAGTGAAAAAAGAAATGGTATTTCAGTTTAGTTCATGCTGTTAACCATCTCAGAGAAGTAACTCCAAAGATAGTCCTTGGAAGACCAAGAATTCCAATAGCATGACTGGAATTCAGTCACTGAAATAGACTCATGAGCTTAGTAGGTTATCTGACTGTAGTTGAGAGTTGAATTTATTATCTGAATTCTTAATTAATTATGGGGTTGCCTTTCATAAATGAAAGATGAGGCTGGCTTCCTCCAGTTGGAATAGCCTTCAGGTCTCCAGTTTCTCACATGTGTAAGTTTTTGCATTACTTCTATGATTTTATTTGTTTAGTCCTCATTTTCACCATCATGATCTTACATTATAAAAAGTGTTTAAGAAAAAATCAGGGAAAAAAAACCCCAAACCCCAGATCCAAAGATCAGAGCAGCAGCTCCACTGTACATGGGCTGAACCTGGCCAGGAGCCCAGGCAGCAGGGCTGGAAGGTCCTCAGCACAGCTGTAGGCATTGGTATAAAACCCAGGCTTCTCTAGAGGGAAAAATGCCTGAGGTGTTAGTCATGGTAATTTTGAAAACTTGTCTTATCTGTAACTACATGCTGACAAAGTTGGTTTCCTAGGTGTTTGGTAGTTAATTTGTGGAAGGGTGGGGAAGACTGGAAAAACCTCAAGGACCATCAGTCCAACCATCAGCCAGCACTGCTCATATTCACCCACTAAACCGTGCCCCCAAGGTACACATCCACACATCTTTTAAATACCTCCAGGAAGGGTGACTCAGCCACTTCCCTGGTCCATGTTTTGAAGAGAAACTCTCTTTACCTCCACCTTGTCACTGAGTAAAATGAAAGCTGTGAGTGCAACCTGCAGTTGTGTGATGTAGGGATGGAGATGCCTCTGATCATCTGACCAGGGGAAGGGCTGGAGATGCCTTTGTTTCACATGCAGTGTTACTAAAGCTGAGCTGGAAGCTCATGGAGTGTTGTGTGGTCTGAATGACCTTTTTAGTTGTGGTTGTGCATGTGCATATTCTTAACTTGTAGAAGCTCTGCTGACTCCATCTCAAAATATAACGGATGGGTAGTCAAACCACAGAAGCTCAATTTTGAGGTCAGTGCCTTGGGCTTCACAATTAATTTTGTATTTTGAAGCTTTAAAACCAAACTTAAACATAATGATTTGTACTGCTTTGGCTGCTGCCAAATTCTGTAATTACTGTTGTTCAACAAGCACAATTATCTTTTGTTTTGGATTTTTAAAAACCTCAAAATCTAATGCAACTGTGTCTCAGATGTTCTCAGGCATTTATGAGTGTAGAGAAGGACGCTGTAGACAATTTGAGACCACCTTGTGTCTTTAGAACGGTGGCTTTGAAAATCTCTATTGCCCAATATTTTGAAAGCTTTTTGCTCATAAGAAAAATGAGAATACCTCCATATTTAAGCATTAAGGCCATGCATTTAAGAAGAGGGTTGTAAATGCAAATTAGGCAGACAATGGCATGTTAATAATGTTTTGTGAGGTTAGCATTGCATTAGTAAGGGTATTTTAGAAGTCAAATATTATTTATAGGCAATGTGGTCTCAAGAGATTGCTTGTGAATATGTTCGAGGGCTTCTGGGATTTATGGATTCATTTAGTGGTGGTTTCGTTTGGTTGCTTTGGGTTTTTCTTCCCACACTTCTGCTGCTGGGTTCCTAGATTTGGTAACTCCTGTCTTACTCCACCTTCATTCCCCTCTAAATTTTCTTACTGAAAACGTAAAGGGTTATGGAATGTGTTAGCTTAGCTAACCATAATTGGAGGTGTGTGAACCTTGTCTTGTCTCTGTGGCTTGGGATGGGTCTTGCCAGCTTATTAACATCTGCACTTCAAAATGCTCTTTTGCTGGTCTCCTGGTGTCATGTCCCATGCTGACAAAAGAGGGGAAAGATGCACATTGTGTTACAGCTCCTTTTGATATATGAGCTCTGACTTGTAGTGTGTGGTTTTAGCCCTTTCACAATGGTGAGATTTTTAAAGAAGCACATGGAAATGGTAGAGCAGAATCCCTTATGCTTCCTCCTGCTCTCAGAAGGTGATGCATGGTAAAAATATCACACTGAAGTCCACTCAGCTGTACCTGATGTTTGGTCCTCACGGGAAGCAGTAAGATTAACCTCTTCTTGGACTTCATGCTGCCTTTGTGGTGCAGAGCCTGCTGAGATTCAAGCTGGAACCCATTAGACAGGCTCCATCAGTTTTGTAATCAGCAGCTATTAAGGATATTTCTAACTCAACGGTTGGTTTAAGCTCGTGTAGACAGCAACCAGCATCCTTAAGGATGCATTCTCCAAGCAGCAGCGTGTGCTGGAGATCAATGAAGACGGTGGTGGATTTCACCTCTTGGAGCTGCCAGGACCGTCTTTTTTTTCATACCCTCAGCGTTGGTCTCCCTTCTTCTTGTTTTCTATTTCGTAAGCTGACCTGAAGTTTTCCAAAAGNAGACTTTGGAATCTGGCAGGGGAGTGGGGTGGTGTGTCTTCTGCGCCAAGCAGGAGAGCTCCCCAGGGACAGGCCTGGCTGGAGGCTTCCCGCCTGCTGTCCCCCCTCACTCCCCCGCGCCTCCTCCTCCTCCCTCCTCCTCCTCCTCCTCCTCCTGCGAGGCTCAGCTGCGTGTCGCCTCTGCCTGTAGGACAGCTTGGACCAGTGTCTTGATGCTGTGAATGCAGGGTTTGTGGTGCGAACCGCCACATTTTGTCTTCCATGGGGCAGGGGAACCCAACCCTGAGGAGATGGCTTGGGGAAACCCAAGCCTTCTGCTGAAGGAGAGAAGGTGCAGCTTTGAGGAGGGTGCAGGGGGAGACCAGCGACATGATTTGGAGAGCACGCCATGCAGGAGAAAGAGAGACATGATTCTGGAAGATGGTGGTTTTTAAAATAATCACCTAAGGAGGAGGAGTTTAAAAAGGGAGTGGGGGAAAAGAAGGGGTGAAAAAAAGAAAAGAAAAAAAGGCTGGTGTGCTTGAGCTGAAGCTGAGATAAGTGAGGCCATGTTGTGCACAGGCAAGAAGCTCTGAGGCTCTGAGTGCAGGAGTTGTCTGAGCTAAAATGGCTGCTCCCAAAGCTCAGAGGACTAGGGCAGCTTAGTGAGTCTTAAAGCTTCAGTGACGCAGGGGCTCATATCTCTTGAAAGTGTGATAAACACATTCAGTAGAGCTGTGGCTTGTTTGGCTGAGATGAAAGGACTAAGCTTGGGGGATGGGGAGTGAAAACTGGATGATCTGCTTTTCTGTGAAGTGCTCTAAATGCAGGAGTCGTCTGCTCCATGGAAAAATTTGTTTTCAGGTCTAATGGACTGTGCTAAAGGAGACGTGGGGTGGGGCTTCACTCACTGCTGTAATTTGATCCAGAGCAGATAGCAACCTCTTCCACACAATTTGGTCTGGTGCTTGCACATAAAAGCTTGAGTATCTCGATTATTGTAACTTTGTTAGCTGAAAAGAAGCTGGTGCAACGTTCATTTTCTTTACTGGTGGTGAGAGGGAGTGGGGGGAGAGAAAGGACACAGTGCAGCCTCCAAAGTAATGTAGGTAAATATGTGGAGAGCCTCTGTGTTCAGACTGTCCGGAATTTAACTTGCTAGAAGTTTATTTTAGCAGGCTATCAGAAGAAGCATTCTTCCATCTAAAATCCTGGTGCAGTTCCCTCTCTTCTTTCTGTGTCTTAATGTTTTGGAGCTTTCTCCTTGCTTTCTAGGTTCCTTCTCGCTTCCTTCATACTCCACATACAACAAACACATGGAATTTGAATTGCTGTGGACTCCTGTTGTGTCATCTGAAATGCTCTGTTTGTCATCCTTTTCCAGCACATGCATGGAAGCTTAAAGAGGCAATTGCTGTATTAGCATAGGAAGATAGCTCTTGTGACTAAGCACAGGGTAGGAGGGTGGCTTGTGCTTTTTGTCTCCCGTCTTCCATGGCAGTGCAACCTTCTGTCGCAGGATTAATTGTCACAATTGAACCACCGTTCTTCACTGTATCTTATGTTGCTTTGAACTTGAAGGTGTGCAGGGCTTTTGGATAAATCAAGGAAGTCATAATGGCTCTTGAGTCTTTGTAACTCATGTTTCCATCATAGTTTTTCAGTATGGTTATTCCTGTTGCTGTCCTTTTCTTCCTCTGGCTGTCTCCATCTCCCAGACTGCTAAGGCACAAGGGTCTTGTTCCTAGAATAGACTGAAATGAAACTGAAAACATTTTAACAAAGAGTGGAGGTGCCCTTAAAGGCTTGGTGGAAGTAGGGCAGAGCAAAGTATTTTGCCTTGGGTTTGTGTAACTGCATCTAACCTTGCTGTTAGGTCTAGGTTTTCAATATCAGGACAGATAAGATGTTGTGAAGAAAGACAGATTTATTTCTCACTGTGAAAGCTTTTGATGCGTGGTAGTGAACGAGGCAGGAATTGGCAACTTCCAGGAAGGTTAGAGTGTGTCTCCTGAAGGCAGAAGCTGCTGTCTTCTGATTGTAAATTCCAGAGCATGACTGGGAGTAATGTGCCATTTCTCTGCACATGGTCTGTGGTCTTTGAACAAGACCAAATTCTGAATAACAGCCCTATGTAGTGGAACAGCCAAGAGGTCAAAGTGCACTGGATGAGTAGTCACTTGTCAGAGGGTTGACTGTTCACAGAGTTGAGTCAGCAGTTTGTGAGCTACCTAGATAGGACTTCTTGTGGATCTGAGTGGACATTTCTTAATAGGGTAAGGAAAGGTTGAGTTTCACGCCACCGTGTTTATGGAACCTCTGCAAATTACTGACTCAGCAAAAGCTTGGTGTTACCTTGGTGTTTCCAGGATTTGTTCCAAAGCACTGCTGTAAACCCGTATTTTTCTTCTTCTCTCCTTCCCCTGTTTTTCTTGTAGATTTTTCTAATGTAAAAGATCATCCTGAACCATGGAGGTCCTGCAGTGTGATGGCTGCGATTTTCGAGCTCCATCTTACGAAGACCTAAAAGCTCACATTCAGGATGTTCACACTGCTTTTCTGCAGCCAACTGATGTCTCTGAGGAGAGTCCTACCCAGCCAAGGTCTGGTTCCATCAATGCTAGCAACCAGACTGAGGTTGAATTTTCTTCTGTAAAGGATGAATTCACAATCGCAGATGACATAGCAGGTAATTCTCAACTCCAAGATTAATCTCAAATCTCAATATCTCAGATCTTACCCTCTATCTTACATGTGTCTTATTTCAGTGTGTTTTAGTTTCTGCCTTTATTGTGGTTTAAAAATTTGCATTATCTTTATGGCTATGTCAGCAAAGCAGATATCTAGCATCAGCCATACTGATTCTGATCATGGCTTTTTTCTTTTCTCCTGCAAATGCAAGCATGGAGGGTGGCTTTATTTCCCAGCTGCTTTTTGTGGGGTTTTTCATACTGGTTTTTCATTTTCAGCTTTTCATGGTTGTTCTTCACTACCATGAACCACCTCCAAATTACAACTTTTGTTAGTTTTCAAACTGAAACTAGGTTTTTTTTTTCCTCCGAGAAGGTAATTTTGGAAACTATCCACCCAAAGCTGTACACCTCAGTCATTTATATGTAGAAATTAGGCATAATGGTCACTTTTCTGACCATTGGCAGGTCTGTAGATATTACCATAAGTAAGTGAGGGAATTCTGGAATGATTGTTGTCAGTTCAGGATGTGGTTACGTTCTTAAGCATACAGGGTGGGTGGAGGAAAAGCCAATTTATTTTATTTATTTACATATACACCTTAATTCTCATTTTAGGGCAAAATGCAACAAGTCAGATGGGGACTGGAAGTTACTATAGCCAGAGCCAGACTTTCTATGGCCAACATATGGCTCCAAATCCTAAACCAACCAGCAAGTTTTTCCAGTGCAAGTTCTGTGTGCGTTACTTCCGTTCCAAAAACCTCCTCATAGAGCACACACGGAAGGTTCATGGAGCACAGGCTGGGGGGAGCTCAGTGGGGCCACCAGCTTCTAGTTCCCTAAATTACAACATCATGATGCATGAAGGGTTTGGTAAAGTTTTCAGTTGCCAATTCTGCACCTACAAGTCACCCAGGCGTGCAAGGATTATTAAGCACCAGAAAATGTATCACAAAAACAACTTGAAAGAGAGTTCAGCTCCTTCTGCTGCTGCTGCTGCTGCTGTGTCTGAATCAACGTCTGCTTCTGTGCCAGTGCAGGAACCCTGCAAGGAGCTGCCGGCAGAGGTGGTGGAGCGGAGCATTTTGGAGTCGATGGTCAAGCCCCTGACCAAATCTAGGGGCAACTTTTGCTGTGAGTGGTGCAGCTACCAGACACCTCGGAGGGAGCGCTGGTGTGACCACATGATGAAGAAGCACCGCAGCATGGTGAAAATCCTGTCGAGCCTGAGGCAGCAGCAGGATGGAACCAGTGCACCGGAGGTGCAGAGTAAGAGTGCCCAGAGTGCCTCTCCAAACTCGAATTACATGTCCATGAACACAACAGGACGTGAGATATCAAGTGCTAATGTCTCAAACTTCAGGGGATCTATGGGCAATTCACTTATCAGGCCCAACTCTTCTACATCTTCAAAGTTTTCTTCTGTGTCTTACCCTCAAATGAAGCCTAAGTCACCTCACAACTCGGGCATGGTTAATTTGTCTGACAGATCCCGCTATGGAATTGCTGATATGACGAATTCTTCTGCTGACCTGGAAACAAGCAGTATGCTAAATGACTCCAGCTCAGATGAAGAACTAAATGAAATGGACAGCGAGAATGGCTTAAACTCCATGGATCACCAGACCTCAGGAATGTCTGCAGAGCAGCTGATGGGATCTGATGGCAACAAACTATTGGAAACAAAGGGAATTCCCTTCAGAAGATACATGAACAGGTTCCAGTGTCCCTTCTGCCCTTTCCTGACGATGCACCGCCGAAGTATTTCCCGTCACATTGAGAACATCCACCTGTCTGGGAAGACGGCTGTATACAAGTGTGACGAGTGCCCCTTCACCTGCAAGAGTTCTCTGAAGCTCGGTGCCCACAAACAGTGTCACACAGGAACAACATCTGACTGGGACACCATGAACTCCCAGGCTGAGAGCATTGCCTCGTCCCTGAACGACAGCACTGTGTCTTATGAGAGTGGGAATATCAATGGCAGGAAGTCAGCTGGGATGATGGAACCTGTGCAGCCACAGCCGCAGCAGCAGCAACAGCAGCAGCAGCAGCAATCACCCCAGCCCCATTCACAGCATCCATACAAGTGCACATTGTGCAACTATTCCACCACCACTTTGAAAGGCCTCAGAGTTCATCAGCAGCACAAGCATTCGTTCTGTGACAACTTGCCAAAATATGATGGGCTGCCATCAAACACACCACAGGAGAGCGAGGCAGATGCTCACCCCTCTGCCAGCACAGTGAAGAAGAGCCAGACCTCCATTCTTGGGCTCTCATCTAAAAATAACTTTGTTGCAAAAGCGCCTAGGAAGGTCTCAAATGACTTTCCCTTAGATCTCTCTCCTGTGAAAAAGAGAACTAGAATTGATGAAATAGCAAGCAACCTGCAGAGCAAGATCAGCCAAAACAAACAGCAGGAGGATGCTGTGATTAATGTAGAGGATGATGAGGAAGAGGAGGAGGACAATGAGGTAGAGATAGAGGTGGAGTTAGACAGAGAAGAAGAGCAAACAGAACCAATGATAGAGGTTTCTAGTTCTTACGCACCCCAGCCAATGTGGGGCAGAGAGGCTAATGATTCCCAGAAGGAGACAAGCTTCAGGAGCATGCAGCATGACTACAATTCCACCAATGGGGCAGAGATTGAGCTCACTTTGTCTGAGGATGAGGAGGACTACTACTCTGCTGTCAGCATGAAGGACCATCAGAGCCCTAATGCCTCTGTTCTGGGCAGCCAGTCCAACATGTATGGTACCGACCAGAACAATGAGAATTCAGAGTTCAGTGACTCTGGCAGACTTTACTACTGTAAACACTGTGATTTCAGCAACAAATCTGCCAGGAGTGTTAGCACCCACTACCAGCGAATGCATCCCTACATTAAATTCAGCTTTAGGTACATCCTGGATCCCAATGATCACAGTGCAGTGTACCGGTGTCTCGAGTGCTACATTGACTACACAAATTTTGAAGACCTGCAACAGCATTATGGTGAACATCATCCTGAAGCTATGAATGTACTGAACTTTGATCATTCTGATCTGATCTACCGCTGCCGCTTCTGCTCTTACACAAGCCCAAATGTTAGAAGCCTGATGCCACATTACCAAAGAATGCATCCCACAGTGAAAATTAACAATGCAATGATATTTTCAAGCTATGTTGTTGAGCAGCAAGAAGGGCTGAACACAGAGTCTCAGACACTGAGAGAGATCTTGAATTCTGCTCCAAAAACTATGGCAACCTCCACCCCTGTGGCTCGCGGGACTGGTGTGCCAGCTGGTTTTAACAAAAGTGCCACCAAGAGTTTCAGTCCCGAATGTGAAAATCAGAAAGAACCTTCAGTCAACACTGTGGTTGTTTATGACTGTGATGTGTGTTCATTTGCAAGCCCTAACATGCATTCAGTTTTGGTGCACTACCAGAAAAAGCACCCCGAAGAAAAGGCCTCTTATTTCAGAATCCAGAAGACCATGCGCGTAGTCTCTGTTGACAGGGGCTCTGCCCTTGCTCAAATGTCATTTGAGCTGGGGGCTCCCATCTCCCCAAAACTGTCCAACTTGACTTCTCAGCCTGCACCTCCCCCCCCGCCACCCCCAGACCTTTCTACTGAGCTCTACTACTGCAAACACTGTTCCTACAGCAACCGCTCCGTCGTGGGGGTGCTTGTCCACTACCAGAAGAGGCACCCGGAGATCAAGGTCACAGCCAAGTACATCAGGCAGGCCCCGCCAACCGCGGCCATGATGCGGGCAGGGGAGCTGCCGCCGGGCATCCAGCGGCCGCCAGTGTCCATGCAGCAGCTGGGCCGTGGTGGGTCCGAGACCTCTGTGAACCCCCCCGAGAACGAAATGTTCTTCTGCCAGCACTGTGATTACGGGAACCGGACCGTGAAGGGCGTGCTCATCCACTATCAGAAGAAGCATCGCGACTTCAAAGCCAACGCGGATGTGATCAGGCAGCACACGGCCACCATCAGGAGCCTTTGTGACCGCAGCCAGAAGAAGTCAGCTGGCAGCCTGCCCGCCCACACCTCCGGCACCGAGCGGGACAAGTCAAAGCTGAGAGCCCTCAAGTGCAGGCAGTGCAGCTACACGTCCCCATACTTCTATGCATTGAGGAAGCATATTAAGAAAGACCACCCGAATCTGAAAGCCACGGTGACATCCATACTGAGATGGGCATTTCTGGATGGCTTGATAGAAGCTGGTTATCACTGTGAATGGTGCATTTATTCTCACACAGAGCCAAGTGGCTTGCTTGTGCATTACCAAAGGAGACATCCTGAGCATTATGTTGATTATACCTATATGGCAACCAAACTCTGGGCAGGTCCCGATCCTTCCCCTCCTGCCCTAGTGATGCCAACAGAGATGAAGACCTACAAGTGCAGAGACTGCATTTTTGAAGCATCTTCTATTTGGGATATTACTAATCACTACCAAGCGTTTCACCCTTGGGCCATGAATGGAGATGAATCTGTGTTGTTAGATATCATTAAGGAGAAAGATACTTCCGAGAAAACCATGCCACAGCCTGATGAAGGCGGGGTGAGGATGGATTCTGAGGACCAGATAGCAACACCACAGATGGATCAGGATGCAGAGTGTGCAGAGGATCCCAGCCTTTCCCATGAAAAAACTGTGCAGCTGGCTTCTGCAAATCCTGCCATCTCCTCTACTCCATACCAGTGCACAGTGTGCCAGTCTGAGTACAACAACCTGCATGGCCTCCTGNACATCCTGGATCCCAATGATCACAGTGCAGTGTACCGGTGTCTCGAGTGCTACATTGACTACACAAATTTTGAAGACCTGCAACAGCATTATGGTGAACATCATCCTGAAGCTATGAATGTACTGAACTTTGATCATTCTGATCTGATCTACCGCTGCCGCTTCTGCTCTTACACAAGCCCAAATGTTAGAAGCCTGATGCCACATTACCAAAGAATGCATCCCACAGTGAAAATTAACAATGCAATGATATTTTCAAGCTATGTTGTTGAGCAGCAAGAAGGGCTGAACACAGAGTCTCAGACACTGAGAGAGATCTTGAATTCTGCTCCAAAAACTATGGCAACCTCCACCCCTGTGGCTCGCGGGACTGGTGTGCCAGCTGGTTTTAACAAAAGTGCCACCAAGAGTTTCAGTCCCGAATGTGAAAATCAGAAAGAACCTTCAGTCAACACTGTGGTTGTTTATGACTGTGATGTGTGTTCATTTGCAAGCCCTAACATGCATTCAGTTTTGGTGCACTACCAGAAAAAGCACCCCGAAGAAAAGGCCTCTTATTTCAGAATCCAGAAGACCATGCGCGTAGTCTCTGTTGACAGGGGCTCTGCCCTTGCTCAAATGTCATTTGAGCTGGGGGCTCCCATCTCCCCAAAACTGTCCAACTTGACTTCTCAGCCTGCACCTCCCCCCCCGCCACCCCCAGACCTTTCTACTGAGCTCTACTACTGCAAACACTGTTCCTACAGCAACCGCTCCGTCGTGGGGGTGCTTGTCCACTACCAGAAGAGGCACCCGGAGATCAAGGTCACAGCCAAGTACATCAGGCAGGCCCCGCCAACCGCGGCCATGATGCGGGCAGGGGAGCTGCCGCCGGGCATCCAGCGGCCGCCAGTGTCCATGCAGCAGCTGGGCCGTGGTGGGTCCGAGACCTCTGTGAACCCCCCCGAGAACGAAATGTTCTTCTGCCAGCACTGTGATTACGGGAACCGGACCGTGAAGGGCGTGCTCATCCACTATCAGAAGAAGCATCGCGACTTCAAAGCCAACGCGGATGTGATCAGGCAGCACACGGCCACCATCAGGAGCCTTTGTGACCGCAGCCAGAAGAAGTCAGCTGGCAGCCTGCCCGCCCACACCTCCGGCACCGAGCGGGACAAGTCAAAGCTGAGAGCCCTCAAGTGCAGGCAGTGCAGCTACACGTCCCCATACTTCTATGCATTGAGGAAGCATATTAAGAAAGACCACCCGAATCTGAAAGCCACGGTGACATCCATACTGAGATGGGCATTTCTGGATGGCTTGATAGAAGCTGGTTATCACTGTGAATGGTGCATTTATTCTCACACAGAGCCAAGTGGCTTGCTTGTGCATTACCAAAGGAGACATCCTGAGCATTATGTTGATTATACCTATATGGCAACCAAACTCTGGGCAGGTCCCGATCCTTCCCCTCCTGCCCTAGTGATGCCAACAGAGATGAAGACCTACAAGTGCAGAGACTGCATTTTTGAAGCATCTTCTATTTGGGATATTACTAATCACTACCAAGCGTTTCACCCTTGGGCCATGAATGGAGATGAATCTGTGTTGTTAGATATCATTAAGGAGAAAGATACTTCCGAGAAAACCATGCCACAGCCTGATGAAGGCGGGGTGAGGATGGATTCTGAGGACCAGATAGCAACACCACAGATGGATCAGGATGCAGAGTGTGCAGAGGATCCCAGCCTTTCCCATGAAAAAACTGTGCAGCTGGCTTCTGCAAATCCTGCCATCTCCTCTACTCCATACCAGTGCACAGTGTGCCAGTCTGAGTACAACAACCTGCATGGCCTCCTGACGCATTATGGCAAAAAGCACCCTGGCATGAAAGTGAAGGCAGCTGACTTTGCTCAGGATATAGACATTAACCCAGGGGCTGTATATAAGTGCAGACACTGCCCATACATTAACACACGTATTCATGGCGTCCTCACACACTACCAGAAGCGGCACCCATCTGTAAAAGTCACTGCTGAAGACTTTGTTCATGATGTGGAGCAGTCGACAGACATTGCTCAGAATGACGTGGAAGAGACAAGCAGGATTTTCAAGCAAGGCTATGGTGCTTACCGGTGCAAACTCTGCCCCTACACCCACGGAACCCTTGAGAAGCTGAAAATCCACTATGAGAAGTACCACAATCAACCCGAATTTGATGTTTTTGCCCAGTCACCTCCAAAGGTGTCTGCCTCAGTGGAGCCAGACATGGTGACTGAAATCAAGGCCTCCCCAGAAATTGCTGCTGAGGATGTTGGAGAGGTCTCCATGCCAGCGCCTCATTTCTCCAGTTCTCACTTAGTGTCTCACACAGTTTTCCGGTGTCAGCTCTGTAAATATTTCTGCTCCACTCGGAAGGGGATAGCAAGACACTACCGCATCAAACATAACAATGTCCGGGCGCAGCCGGAGGGCAAAAACAACCTCTTCAAGTGTGCTTTGTGCTCCTACACCAACCCCATCCGCAAAGGGCTTGCGGCACACTACCAGAAAAGACATGACATTGATGCTTACTACACTCACTGCCTGGCAGCCTCCAGGACAGTAAGCGACAAACCCAATAAAGTGATCATTCCATCTCCTCCCAAGGATGACACTCCTCAGCTCAGCGAGGAGCTGAGGAGGGCTGTAGAGAAGAAGAAGTGCTCGCTCTGTTCCTTCCAGTCCTTCAGCAAAAAGGGCATTGTGTCCCACTACATGAAGCGTCACCCTGGTGTTTTCCCTAAGAAGCAGCATGCCAGCAAGCTGGGGGGATACTTCACTGCTGTGTACGCTGATGAGCATGAAAAACCAGCTCCAGCCGAGGAGAGGAACGACTTTGAAAAGCCTGAGGTGGAGGCTGAGGCTCAGGAAATTGAGTGGCTTCCCTTCAGGTGCATTAAATGTTTCAAGCTGTCCTTCAGCACGGCGGAGCTGCTGTGCATGCATTACACGGACCACCACAGCAAGGATTTGAAGAGGGACTTTTCCATACTTGGAAGTGGCACCCGCTCTCAGAGCCCTGTCTACCAGTGCAAGCACTGTGATACAAAATTGCATAGCACGGCAGAGCTGACTGCACACTTGAATGGTCACAATGAGGAATTCCAGAAGCGTGCCAAACGTCAGGAGAGGAGGAAGCAGCTTTTGAGCAAGCAGAAATATGCAGATGGTGCTTTTGCAGATTTCAAACAAGAGAGGGTAAGGATTTGTGTGTCTGGTATCTTTCTCTGCCCCCTGCTCCCCACCTGGGAGCCCACCAATGCCCATTTGCATGTTCTCTTCCACAGCCAAATGACCACAGGCTAATGAATGACTCAGAGTGTCAGTGAGCTCCTTAAGTCAATTACACATCCTGCTTTAATTTCCTCATCCATCCGCTACATCTCCCTAGGTTCTGTAGGAAACTTTGTTCCTTCCTACTGCTTCCTTCAGTATTTTCTTTATCTTCTTTCCTCCCTCCCACACTTCTGGAGGGCCATCTGTGTCTGACAGTCTCTTGTTCTTTTGTGGCAAGGCTGCCGTGTACTTTGTCACAGATTCTCTACAAAGTGTCTCATCCCCTTCTTCCGTGTCCCTCTGAATAACACAGGAGTTTTCTTCTCAACCTTCTCTCTCTCAGTCCTTTCTCTCATTGAGCACTCATGATTAGCATGACATGAATCTGTCTGGTGACAGGAGCTTTGGGCAAGTGCCTCATAAGAGAGGACCAAATAGTTTCTCATTTCTTGCCCACATTCCCCTTTTCTTCTGCTTCAGTTTGAAAAAATGCACTTGCGCAGGAAAAGCTTTGCACAGAAGTTGGGGAAGTTATGGGGTTGTGGAGGAGGAGGAAGCACAGTTTCAGTCAAACTGAAATGGTCTTCTAGAGGACCACTGTTAGCCATAAACTGAATGTTTCTGCTGATAGATGTCTTGTCTACTTTGTAGGAATTAATGATCTCAACAGAAATTGACCTTGCAGTTCTGCAAGACTGGACATCAAGTGTAGCATCAGGTCTAAAGTCTGGTCTGTGCGTCTAAAAACAAAGTGACAAAGCTTGCTTCAGTGATTTATGCTTGTGTGCTCAAACAGGCTTTTGGACACTTAGAAGATGTTTCGAAACTCAAGGAGAGGAAGGTGGTTGGCTACAAATGCAAATTTTGCGTGGAAGTCCATCCAACACTTCGAGCCATCTGTAATCACCTCCGCAAGCATGTCCAATATGGGAATGTCTCTTCTGTGTCGGCCACTGTAAAGGTAAGAATTCCTTAAAGGTGACTGAAAGTGACTGAAACTACTTGCAGTGTTTAAAATAAAGGCCTCGTTGATAACCTGTGGAGGGCTCTTGTGAAGTTGAATGGATTTTGAACTGGGCATTCCAGTTCAGCATGATGTTTTAACACTAAGTTTCTGAAAGTGCATTTGGTTTTAACAAGATGTTTTAACTTTTTTTCACTCTCAATCCAGGGACACGAAGACTTCTTTAATTTTCATTTCTTGTCAGCCACAAAGGAGTTGATGTCGTTGATGACCAAAAGCCTTGGTTTATAAGCAGGAAACTTTGTCTCAGCTACTTTATGGGCTACATTTCTGCTTAGTTAAGCTCAAAAGGAGTTGTTTGTTTTCTTTTCTTCTATATGTATATGATTTTTATTTTCGGTAGAGGAAGTGCGCATATACAAATGTGTGAGGCTGCTTGTGGTACTCCTTTCCACATGGAATTCGCACGCTGGCTCCAAACAAAACATTCAGTGGCCAGCTGAGCCAGTGATCCCCTTCAAGTGATTAGGTGCAAATGTGTTGTTCCCTTCTCCCTGTGGAAAGGGGCACCTCCAATGACATCTCCAAGGACAGGCGATGCTCCAAAGTCTGATTTCTGGGATGTTCATTGGCAGGGGAAGTGAAAGTGCACCAAGGCTGTGGGAAGTAGCTCTTGTCAAAGACTCCTGCTGCCTGACTGACAGGCCTTTTTGGTGACATAATCTGCTTTTTGTGGGGAAGCCGTGTCCTCCACAGTCTCTCACACTGCCTGAGAGAGCTTTCATTGCCCTACCACTGACCTTTCCATACCTTCTTACCTGCTACTCCTGACAGATTCACATGCTTTTCTGCTAAGAGTCCTTTCCCTCTTCTCACTCCTCAAGTGATGCTTGTATAGGGTCAGTGCTTTCTTTTGAGTAAATAAAATCTTGCATCAGGGATCAAAAGTTGAAAGCCAAGGCCTAAAGAATGTGCTGGAAAGGCCTCTTACGGGGTATTTAAGTAGCTGCGTAAATGCATGCTCTGGTTTGAAATGGGAAAGGAAAGTCATGAAAGAGAGTTAAAAAAAGGACTTCTTCTCTTTGCTCTGTATTTTTAGAAGGTTTTAGGGTCTTAGTGTACCAGCTTGTTTCTTGAGAGTTTGACACTGAAGGACAAGTCTACTGAAGAGTAGACAGCTGTATTAGTCTGCAGGGTAGCTACAGTCAGCTAGAACAAGATAAACTAAAATTACCTGCTCTGTAACTTACTAATTATTATGTGATCAAGTTTAGAAGAGATCTACTAATTATTATGTGGTCACACCAAGATCATTGAAAGACAGGTTTCTTGTCTTTTTGCATGATCTGACACAAACTTGATCAAGAAGTGAGATCCCTTTTTTTTTAACACATGCATGCGCATATATAATAGATGTAATTATGTTTTTCTCTCCCAAGAATAGGTTGGGGTTTTTTTGGTTTTTTTTGGTTTTTTTTCAGAAAGCCGTTGATGTGGAGTTTGTCTAGGGATGTGTTTAGAGAAATAATGCAGTGGGAAGCCTGGATGTTCTGATGAACACAGGGGAAAGACTGGGGGGCAGAAGGGAGAGAGAATTGATGGCTTTGGGGGGATATGTGTTTTTTAGCAGGAAGCTGAAGATCCTTCAAACACAACTTTGATGGAGGGTTTTGAGGGAGCCAAAGACCCTGGCATTGTGGAATTTACAGAAGCTGACTATGGAGCATCCCTGGAAGATGAAGCCAGGCCTGGGGGCTACCACTGCAGCCAGTGTGACCGGGTTTTGATGTCTATGCAGGGTCTGCGATCTCACGAGAGGAGTCACTTGGCTCTGGCCATGTTTACCCGGGAAGACAAGTACAGCTGCCAGTATTGCTCCTTTGTCTCTGCTTTCAGGCACAAGTAAGTTGTGGCTTTTTTTTTTT
>VWYP01009833.1:123-10458 GCA_013400435.1 Pycnonotus jocosus | reverse complement strand
GTGATGTAAGATTTGTGTGTATGGTTGCAGCTGACTGAAATCATAGTGGTCTCTGTGTTGTATGGAGAGGTGGACGGTTTGTGCGAGAGGAAAAGGTCAGTTTAGAAATTTCTTTGTTTTTTTTTCCTTTAGTGTGTTAATAAACTGTTTGTTTAGTTGTAAGTTGAGCCTGTTTTGCCTTCTTCTTCCGAAATCCCATCTCATTTTTGGTGAACGAAATTTGGTAAATCTAAAACCATAACGCACACCAAATATTAGGATGTTGTTTTCGAAACAAGTAACCATGGAAAAGAAGTATGAAATCTGAGCAGCACTAACCAAGATGGACAGTAGCAGTATGACACTAAGGTGTCAGCAACTTGAGACAAAGTGGAAATTCTTTGCAAGACTTGCATCTGAATTTAGAACTACAAAGACAGCACTACTATGGCCTGTGTCCAAAAAGGACAGCTGAGGAACTCAGAATTTTAATTCAGACACTGTACGAACAAAATACAACTTAATTAAACTAAGAGCTTGTTTGATCAAACTACTTCACTCTATTTCCAAAAGAAATGTTTTGTTTCATAGTTTGGTGAAGCTTAGCCTGTTCCAAAGGATGTTAGACTTACAAAAGCAAAAGAGGTAACTGTTGATGACTGAAATGGCAATCAACACTGCTGCAGTAAAAGAATGTTGCACTACGCAACAATCTCTTTAGAGATGGTTCAAGCAGGCAAGGAATGGATTGCAATATTGAACTACATCAAAGAAATCAGGCAATTTTGACTCCCGCCTTTTTTAAGAAAGAGGCATTTTAAATGTTTCAATTATCAGTGATAACTGAAGGTTTCAATGTTTCCATTAGAATGAAAATGAAAATAAAACCTGTTGCTACATCACACTAGTAGAAGAAACCTTGACCATCTATGAGGATAACAAGCAGCATGTAGAATATGACCATATCTGCTCAAATTCTTATACCACAGCTTCACAAAACATTTTTCCTATAGTTAGTGAATTACATGACAGTCCTGTTACTCTGTCTGTTTCCAAACAAAGTTATAATTTTTTAAAAACAGTCTATGTAGCACTGAGAGAGAATGTTGGAAAATTCTTATAACCTTCACACAATAGTGTTTGATCCCTATCCATGAATAATGCTTAGTTTTGTACCATACAGTGCTTAGTTAACGATATAACTTTCCCAATAACTTTTCTAATTAACTTTTCTAATTTATTGTTTTAATTAATCATAAGTAGTGTAAATTTCTGCTCTGTCATCTGTCACTGTACCCAGTACTTAGCAAGGTTTGTCATAGCCTGCTGTTGTGGGAACAGAGTTTGGGAAAATTACTGAAACTTTTCTATACCAATTCCTATCAACCTGGATAAGCTTCAGAGATCTCAGACCTAGGACGAGGTTAACAAAGCCGGGGAGAGAGATCTACTGCTGAAACTGGACACAAGGAATGCAGAATTTACGGACCACAAGGATATTTTGCAGAACCCTGAAATAAGAAAATAACAAAGAAAATTCAGCAATATTGAAACCTTCTCTGTCTGGGATAAAGATATTAAAAGGAGCGAAAATATTGGCTAATTAGGATGAGAAGCAAGAGATCAGTAACCAACAGATGACAGAATACTAACTAATGAAGATAATTACACAATTTATAGACAATGACTATTAATTTCTTTGTTTCCTATAATGTGTAGTGAAAAGTTCTGACAGTGGGTGTGGATGCACTCAGCAAACTGAGTAACGTTTGCATGCAACCTAACAAACTGGTTGGAGAGTTTATTTCAATGACAAGTCTGAAACAAAAGACACTTCTAAAAAAATTGCAAACAAAACTAGTGTACTCTCCCAAGCTACAAAATTCCAATTTCCCAAAGTAGGTATCAACATGGTAGATTTCCTTCCCATTACATCCCACATATGCTTCCAAACATAGCCAAAGAAAGATTAACTATGCAACAGGACTTTCCAAAACATATGTTCAGAATATACATCACTTGTACATTAAAAAATAGTACACATTATCTGTGAAAAAAATTGTATCCTTTTGCATAACAAAGAGCCTGCATACCTTTGAAAAACACCATTTTGATAGGCAGTCCTCTTGTAATAGCATATACTACTGCTTTTTAACAGACTGTGTAAGCTTGATCTTCAGGTCTGTGCTGGCAGCAATAACTAGACCTTCCCCTTCTCCTCCCTGCAAACAAAAACACTGAAATGGAGGTCTAGGTGTAAATTCACCTTAATTTTACCTTTCTCTTCAGCACTAGCATTTTTGTAGTTGTATGTTGTAATTAAGAGAAACCAAGGAGCAGCATGAAAAGCAGTGTATTATTTTCACCAAACTTCACTACTTGGCAAATGAATAATTTCTGAGAACAGAGATCAGTTTCAAGTAAGAGCTTTCTATGCACACTGAGAAATAACTATCTATAGCAATCAGGAAAACCATCTTTATAATGACGTGTCTAATGAATTGCAGAGAAGGAAAGAGTCTACAACTCCATCCCAACTGAGAAAGACATAAATTTATTACAAAACTACTTACAAAAAGCCTATTAATTATAAAATCCAAAAGCAAGAAACAATTGTCACAACAAAGATCTCTGCACACTTTATGCAGTGTTTCTTAATTTCTAGTAACACATTGGAATTTCCATGGAATTATTCCAACACAAAGCCACATGACATATAACAAGTAGATTGGACAAATTCCTTATAACAATTCTGATGTAGTAACACTTTGTTCCTGTCACTCTGAAATTTATTCTGTTTCTCCAAGCACAACACAAGCAGCAACATGGAATACAAATCCTTCTGTATATATCTGAACATGACGTCTGTGACCAAAGTTATTCACACAACTTCTGCACAAAAGTCTCGCAAGACACTGATGGGTAATATTCACTGAAGTTACAGGGATACATTTAATGTTACAGTACTTTTTACTTTCACCTCTATGTTTGAACCTCATTTCTTATTTCTATAATCAGTATGTATTTTATTTTTATTCACACTCTTACCTTTCCATACTCCCCAAAACAGTTACAAAATAATACAAACTAAAATCACAAGCCCCAAAACCAAACAATTCACACATTAGAAGACAGACCAAAATAGGGGGCAGGAATCCACTTCAGCATATACAATGACAGCCAAAAGTTCTATCCTGACATGCTTAATGAGGCATTCATTTGCCAGTTTTTTAGGATCAAAGAATCATTTAGGTTGGAAAAGACCCTGAAGATCATCAACACCAGTAACACTGCCAAGCCATCATTAAACTATGTCCCTAAGTGCCACAATTACATGTTTTTAAGTACTTCCAGGGACTTAGAAATGATAACTTTTTTTACAACTTTGTGATATTCCATTATTTCCACTGGCAGCCTGCTCCAACGTTTGACCCTTTTGGTGAAGAAATTTTCCTTGCTATCAAACCTAAGCCTCCCCTGGTTTAACTTGTGATTGTTTCCTCTTGTCCTATCATTTGTTACCAGGCAGAAAGAGATCGCCACCTCAGGGAGGCTGTTAAGCCAGACAGTGTTAATACAAACACACTTCCCTAGAGAGAAACCAGACAATAACATAAACATACCCCCTTAGAAAGAGAGCAGTTAGGCCAGGCAGAATATAAATACAACCCCCTAAGGGAGAAACCCTGGCAAACAGCTGCCTATGCTATGGTGAAGAAGTGTGTTATACCCCATTGGTTCTTTTTTACCCCAGCTGATTGGTCCATTTTGGAGCCTTCCTCTGACAGGTCCCTTTCCCAGTTCCTCTCCTCATTGGCCAAATTGTGAAATCCCACTCCTAGCTACCAAATATAATCCCTCAGCGCACACACTCCCACCCCCTCTCAAAACTGAGGGGCTGTCTCTCCCTGTGGTCTTCGTGGAATAAAGAAGCTTTCCTGGAGATCAGAAAGACCCTGTCTCCCTTTTATTCCTGCACCACCCAGGGTGGCAAACGTGACTCTGCAGCCTCACAAACGAGCAAATCACTGCACTTGACAGTGCACCTAAAAGGCTGGTCACTTTGCATCTAAGGGTGCACAAAGAGCTGAATCACTCTCCACCTGAGAGTGCCTGTGCATCCGTCCATCTAGGTGTCTTTTTAAAGATGCTTCTAGCAAGGAAGGCTGTGGAACCTTCACCATTGGACCAGACCGCAACAGCACCTCACTACAACTTCCTCTCAGGCAGCTGTAGGGAGCAATGTAGTTCCCACTGAGCCTCTTTTTCTCCAGGCTACATATCCCCAGCTCCCGCAACTCATTTGACTTGTGCTCCAGCCCCTTCCTCAGCTCCCTTGTCCTCCTATGGACACGCTCCAGCCCCTCAATGTCTACTTCAGAGGGGCCCAGAACCTGACACAGTACTTGAGCTGCGGCCACAGTGGTGCCCAGCACAGGGGGACAGTCATTGCCCTGCTCCTACTGCTCCACTGTTGCTGATGCCCTTGGCCTTCTTGGCCACCTGGGCACAGCTGGCTCATGTTCAACTGCTGTAGACTAGCTCCCCCAGGTCCTTTTCCCACTGGGCAGTTTTCTAGCCACTTTTCCCCCAGCCTGTAGAGCTGAAGGGGTTGTTGTGGCCCAAGGCAGGACTGTGCATTTGCTCTTTTTAAATCTCAGGCTGTTGGCCTCACCCACTGATCCAACCTGTTCTGATCCCTCTGCAGATCTGTCCGGCTGTCTGGCAGATCAACACTCTTGCCCAACTTAATGTTGTCTGCAGACTGACTGAGGGAACACTCCATTAAACAGGACTGGTCCCAACACTGGACCCTGGGGCATCCCATTGGTGCCCAGCCACCAGTGGGATGTAATTCCATTCACCATTATTCCCAGGGTCCAGATATCCAGACAGTTTTTCACCCAGTGACACCATACCTGTCAAAGCCATGAGAAGCCAGTTTCTCCAGGAGAATGCCATGGGAGATAGTGCCAAAGGCTTTAACAGAGTCCAGGAAGGCAACAAACACAGCCCTTCCCTCATCCATCAAGCAGGTCACATGGTCATAGAAGACCAGGTTGGTGAAGCCAGACTTGCCTTTCAGAAATCCATGCCAGGATCCCAGGCTGGCTGGGCCTGATCCCACTAGTCATCCTGAACATGCCCCAGGATAGCATTCAGCACAATCTGCTCCACGGCTTGCCCAGGCACTGAAGTCAGGTTGGCAGACCTGAATCAAAAGCCACCTCACTACCTGCACACAGTCCTCAACTCACAAACTCCAGTACAGTCTGCAACGCAACGAGCCAGTGGGGGCTTGAGGGAAATGCTTCTCATTCATCAGCAGAATTTCAACTTACAGTATGCAAATAAACTTAAATCTTACTCCAAGAAAGAGCAAAGCACAACCAAGTACTATATTGAGTTTTATGACTTACTTCACTTAAAGTGAGAGAACAACGAGACAAAGTAGGCATATTCGAGTAACACACCTAAGTTTGTGTAAAAAATGTGTTAAATCAGAATTTTTGACACTATTCTATAAGAAAAACTATTGCTTAGTTCTAAAGAGATTCTTGGCTGAGGTTTTTAGATAGAAAAACAACAGCAATGTGGACTCTCCATAGCAGGGGTTTCAGAGAAGACAAAAAGCTTGTGTGATCCCGAGAACCTTTTTCCATTAATAAAAGGAAAGCCAACTCACACAATTTATGCTTTAATGATTTCTTTGCACTCTTGTCACAAAACGAGAAGTCCTAGTTTCCTTCCAATTCCCTCCACATGCCGGTTACTACAAAAAAGGCGCATCTACTAACAGCCAAACTCAGCTTTGGCTGAGTGAAATTCAGCACAAAGCTTTCAGCTTTGTGAAATTCAGCATATTTCAGAATCTATTTAAAGCAGTCAACAATCATACCATTAACAGCACAAGTAAGAGCTTTTCATTGATATCTGATTTCCAGAAAAATAAGCAATTTTCACTCCAAGAATTTAACCTATGTGTGAAAAGCTAAGTCTTAAGTAATGTTTGACTAAGTCACCAGAATTCTATTATAGAGTAAGAATATAAAATTCGTAGCTTAAAAAAAATCACACCATTAAGACAGGCATCATTGTACTATTTTGCACAGCCTAAATTCTTTTTATTTTGAAAGCAAAGTCTACATGAATAAGGTTTCTTCTTCCATTACAGATTAATATGCTATCAGCTTAGAGTTAAGATGCACACCTGAAGAACACCACATTTACAAATGCATATCAAAATGCTATTGATACTTAAACTTCAATTAAAGTTCAACATTTCCACAGAGAAATCAAACTATTTGTCCTCTAACACAATTATATTTACTTACTGTCATGGTTTAATGAAGTCTGTTTTCAGCTGAGGGGGGAAGTCCCTGGGCTGCAGGGGTGGTTACCCTGTGGGGCACTGGGCCCTGTCCTGGCAGGGCTGGGCCTCTTCCTGGCAGAGCCTGCTGGTCCATGCCAGCCAGGGTGATATACTGGCGCTGGGAGGAACCATGCAGCCAGGACCAGTGCCAAGAGAAGTGGCCGTGGCCAGGAGCAGCCACCGGCAGCCCGGACTGGGAGTGGCCACATGACTAGGACTGCACAGCTGGGATTGGCACAACCAGCACAGTGCTGCCCGACTGCAGCTGCTTCAGCATAACTTGTAATGGACTTTATTTGCTCAGCCGCTTTTAGCTAGCTATGCTGCAGACAGAAGGACAAAAAATGGTAGCAGCAGCTTTTCTTGTTTTCAGCACTCCACATGAAGGAAAGCGCTGAGTACAGCTGGTGGCCAGCAAGGCTAGTAGTGTCAGTGGAGACCATGTCAACAGCAGCGAGAGACACGTCAAGTGATCTCTTCGTTGCAGAGCCTGGATGAGATCAGCCTTTTGGTGTTGCAGGCTGTTTCAATGGATAAAGCTTGAGAAGAGATGGAGTTGCAAATGCCTGTTCTCTCCTGAACTGGAAAAGGGAAGGGATGAGGACATGTGGAGAGAACAACATGAGACACTGAGGTCAGTAAAGAAGCAGTCAAATTCTAGATGTGCGGGGATTGAGGCGATGCTTTATTCTTGGGCTGAAATTCTTTTATGAGGCTACGGTGAAGATATATTTTTGATATATCACTTTGTTTTTTCCCTGTAAATCCATGGAATGCATTGGGGGAATGTCACATTCTACCTACAGTCATGAGCAAAGGCACCAGTGTTGCAGCGAGTAGATGCTGAAGGAGCTGTAATTCAATGAAAAGCTTGAACAGAAAAGAGAAGGATTGGAGAAATGAGAAACTTCTGCCTGGGAATTAAAGGGGAAGACCTCTGTTCCCAGAAATGGATGAAAAGAACTTTTGTTTTTATGCTAAAGCAGTCCGTCTTTAAAATCACACTCCAATAAGCTGACACGGCCCATGAAAGCAGCTTTGGGAAAGCTGCAAGGCATGGGAGGGACTTTTCACACCACGAACAGATTTTTATTTCCCAGGTGACTGTGACACTGTCACAGTGACACTGAAGTTCACTGTGACATCGAAGCCACAAGAGAACTGTTTCTCGTGGAGAAGTCTCCATGGGATGGCAAGAGAGACTCCTTTTCCTAAGTGGACTGAAGAAAAATTATTTTAGAGATGGTAAACTGACTGAAAGTTCCAGGTTTTGTCTCTTTATGTTGTCCGTGGGAAGAAATGAGGGTATGTGAGGGAGGAGAAGTGTTCTAAAGGTTTGTTTTGATTTTCTTATAATTTTTCTTTTAATTCTGTTTAATAAAGTTTTCTGTATACCCTTTAAAATTTTGAGCCTTCTTTGCTCACCTCCTAACCTTTGTCTCACAGCAGAATATGAGTAAATCTAGTGGGTACCCTGGTGTTTGGCTAGCACTAAACCCACTACATAATAAACCTTATTCGATGCTGGTACATTGGCCAGGAAACTCAAATTGGCAAACCAAAACCACTACACTTTATTAGATGAGTCTTGTCTACTGAATTTTATTATTTATCTTCTGAAAATCCATGTGGAAGTAACGGCAAAATGAATTCTCTCTGATCTCAAAAAGCATTAATGTTTCTAAAATTTCTTACTTCCACTAAAGATAGCTAATACTTAATAGAGAACAACTGCTTTAAGATACAGATGAACATACTCATGCACCAAATTAATCTTTGACAGTCAGTTCAAATTAGCATATCTATCCTTGTGACCATGACCAGCAAGCAATATCAGAGGTATTGTGGCAGTAGCACGTGGAGACACTAAATCCAAACAAGTATTTATATTTTTAACCTTTCTTCCAATGACATACCTGTGCCTTATCCTTCACTATCCCTTTTAAATTGAGGTGCAGTATTGAACAAATGCTCACTGCCCGATAACTTCATCGCCCAGCTACAACTGACGCAACTCAATGCTAACTTTCAACCAAAACTCAACAGCAAGCGTGCAACGACTCACGTTCTGTGACAGCACACCATGATTTCCTATTGAAATAACCATCACAGTTATTTTTAACACTATTCTAACCAAAGTTATATTTGTAGTCATAATTCAAGTTGATTAGAACCAAAAGCCCAGCAGTGTGAGGTATTGAAACTTTTAAAATTGGGTATGTTAATCTGACGGGCATCAAAATTATGGCTATGAAGTAATAGGGGTTTTGCTTTGCCAATACTGGTAAAAAAAGGATTATTTAAACAATATGAGCCTGAATAGCACAGAATTAGAAGATTCACTTAAAAATCAGTTCCAACTATTTCCCAGCGGAGTTCACATACAATAATTCATTATGTTTAATACATACATTTTTAAATATATTTTAATATATTTTTATAATGGAAACTTCCAAACACACTTCAATGATCATAAAATAATCCTGATACACCTTTTTCTTTTAACATTCATAATATCGATACTTGCATTAAAACATGAAATGTTTAAAAGTCTGTATTTTATTAACCAGGCTCAGTATCCACATAATTTCAGTTCATTAAATGAATGTTTATTCCATCAATATCCTGTAAATTACTAAAACTATACTGTGAAAAAATGGTAACTTGATACAAAAGGACTACATATTGCTTTCTAATGTCCAAATTATACTGAGACAACTCAAAGAATAATATGAGGCACAAAAAAACCCAAAGGATTCTTACACTGAGTTTCCGGTAAGAGAGAAGATCACAGAATTAACAGATTTCTACTGTACAATGCTATGGAACAACTTCTGAGAAGCTGCAGAAGTAGAGAGAAGATTCACAGTATCCTAAATCAGTGGTATGTTTTCACTTCCCACTCACAGGATGTGTAACGGTAGAAGCGACACAGTAGCTCATCTGGTCCAACCTCTCTGCTCAAGTAGGGTCATCCTAGAGTGCATTGCTCAGGACTTTGTCCAGGTTTTGGAACATCTCCAGGGAGGGAGACTCCAGAGCCTCTCTGTGAAACCTGTCCCAGTGTGTGATTGTCTGCACAGTAAAGAAGTTCTTTCCCATATTCTGATGGAATTTCCTGTGCCTCAGTTTCTGCCTATTCCTCTTTTCCTATTGCTCAGCACCACAGAGAAGAGTCTGGCTCTAATCTCTTGACACCTTCCCTTCAGATACTTACAGATATTGATGTGATTATGGTCTTTTCTTCTCCAGACTAAACAGCCCCTGCTTCCTCAGCCTTTCTTCATGGTATTTCATGCACTCATAATATTTCAGAACAACTTGCTAATATTTCCAAAAGCATGTATCTAACACCTGTGTGAGCAATTCCATTTATTGTTACTGATCTGCTTGAAACACACTACAAAAGTTAACTATTAAAAGCCAACTCAACCTATTTTGCTTGTGCAGAAAGAAGGAATTTTCAGAGTTTAGCCAAGATAAGTAAAGTAAAGCGAAGATAAAATAAACCAAATCAAAATTTTCTTTCTCAATCATGACAGGATGTGGTAGTTTAGTATAGATGTAAGGGGTTTTTTTTCCCTAAGGAAGTTATAGCAGAAAATACTGACAGCTTGACTAACCCGTTAGAGAATTGTTCATGCCTTTGGAAATCCGGGCTTAAAATCAGAGATCCCAGGTAACTTGTACTTTTTACTTCTGGCTGGCAAGGAGTTAACAGCACTTCCTAAGTTAGAGAGGCCCAGTCCAGGCCCTGCTGCACTCCCTGGGGTCAGAGCCGGGCCTCTGGAAGAGGGCAGTCCAGGCCAGTTGTGTCTCCTCTTCCCCCTGCTCGAGGAGGGGGCTGCAAAGCAGCAGTGCTGGCTCTGTGCCAGGGGCCGTGGTGGCCGTGCCCTTGGCTTGGCTGCCGGTGCTGGTCTCAGGGAGGAGAGGAGCTTTCCCCGGAACCCCAGGGAGCGGATCCAAATTTGAGTCTGCTTTGG
>VWYP01009831.1:0-35058 GCA_013400435.1 Pycnonotus jocosus | reverse complement strand
GTATGACAGGTCATTCATGTTAACGTGCTAGTTCTGGTTTTGGGCAATAAGGAAATTACTAACATCAGCTTATAAAAGTTAAAAATGCAGTTTTAATAGTTATTTAACTTCCATTGCGCTGCTCATGATGGTAGAAGTAAATTTTGCTACTTGTCCTTTTTTTTTAGTTTACAAAGAAAAGTATTTAAGGACCTAGGATTGTAGTCTTACAATGTTTTTTGTATGAAACACCACCATAACAGTATAAAGTCACATAATATCCTGAGCTGAAAGGGACCCACAAGAATCATTGAAGTCTAACAGTATTCAGATTGCTTTCAAAAGATTAGAGAAAAAGACTTAAATGATAAGATGTCAGCTTTTAAAGATGGGACTTTTATCAAAACTGTTGTTAAAATCTGCCTTTGCTTCCTGACTTGATACATCTTCAGGATCATCAAACCAGCTTTATACATCGCTTTTCCAGAAAGACTAACTACTGTTTGTTGTAAGCTTATAGATCATAAAAAGAAAACAGAGTTAAATAAGAAATACAGTTTCAGTGGTCAAAAAACTGGGAACAATATAATTGCTGGAAGCCTAGTATTAGTGGATAGTTAACAGAAAAAAAATGGTAGATTTGATGACAAAGCCAAATGTTCTGTGCTGATTATTGAATTGATTACATAATGCATTATATTATATTAAAAAAAATTACAAGAATCTTTTAAAGGGCAGTATTAAAAAAGCACCCAAGAAACTGTCAGAAGTGAGCTTTGCAGGAAGAAAGCTCCCAGTAATCTTTGTGTTTTGTTTTTGTTTTCTTTTTGTAGTAGATGAAGCTCTGAGAATTTAAAATTTTTGGTATGCTATGTAGTATGTTTATCTATTTAAGCTGTGTCATGGAAAGCCTTGATTTGTTTTTTTGCAAGCAGAAAAAAATTGGCTTTACTTTTAGTTTTTGCATAGCCAGACTTGCTCTTAGGTTTGTAATATTTAGAGAGGTTCAATAGGGGGCCCTTGGTGCTTTGATCTAGTGCCATGGTGCAGTTTAATGAGAGAGAGGTTTTCAATATTGTCTGCGATATTGCAAATTCTGCCAGCTCTGTCTTAAATAAGAAAATGCAAAATTTACACCTCAGAAACCTTCTCCTTTTTCTGGGCACTCTTTCTGTTTGAAACAGGTAATTACAAAAACCTCCGGATCAATTTTTGTAAAGGGGCACCCTGATGGGTGCCATGACTGAAGTGTGACATGAGCCTTTTCCAATACAATGGGTGGCCTAACATTCCTCGGGAAGGCCAAGCTCATTAAATATTCTCTTCTTTTTTTCCACCCTCTCCCCCTCTTCATGCACTTAGCTTGAGTTGTGCTAAGTCTGAGGTTTCTTCACTGAGGACTTAGGAAAATTGCATAGAGTTCTCAGATTGAATTTTTTATGTGTATGACTTCATGATGGCATTAGCATGTGCTTTGATCCATGTGTGAATGGCACTGGGTCGGCTCTTATTGCCATATCCAGATGGTGTTACAGGGAACAAACAGTTGTGTTTTAGGATTTCTCAATAGACTGTCTAGACTGGTCTTGCAGCAGACAGATACAGCCACCCATCAAATTAGCGTTTGTCAGATTTATGGTAATGGTTCACCAAAGCCTTCCTGTCATTGACATTAAGATTTACGCCTCCAAAGTTATTTTGTCTTCCGCAGTGTGTAAAGTCTGATCATATGTATGTGTTTGATTCTCTATATGTAGATGTATATTTGCATATATAAATTTTTAACTAAAGGAAAGGAAAGCAACTGAAGAGAAGTAATTGCTATGGTAAGAGGCAGAATTTTTAACGTATTTTTTTAAGAGGCTGATTCCTACAGCTGGATTGATTAGGGAAGCTTTCCCTCACCAGTCCATCCCCTCCCTTCAAATGATAATACGGATGTTCTGTTCTAGCCAGTGTCTCCCATATGCCCTTTTTAGAAAGAAAAACATGTATGTGGATTACTACGGCTAGATTTTGCACTTTCATGTTACACTGCAGTAATATGAGCTGCTCCCTGTACGCAGTGGGAATAACCTTTTGACAGGCAGTATGTCCATTCTCAGTGGAAATGTTTTTCCAAGTCTGGCCAGTGCTCCTTTGATCATGCCACCTCAAACGCAGGGGTCATAGCTACTATGCAATGTAAGAACCACTGATGGTTGACCAGGGGAAAGATGATTTTGAGGAGAGCATATTTAAAATAAGCCAAATGTTTTGAAGTATCTTTTTGTTTGTATTTTTTTGGGGCATCAGTAATTTGTGTTGCAGTGGGAATGCTAAGTAGGAGCGTTGGGGAAATTTTAAATTATGCTAAGACATGTTGGTACATTTGATGGTGGAAACAAGAGGTTGTGTAAATTTAAAATATCTGAATTGCAGTGGCAAGCTCTGGGCTTTAACATGCCAGAGCATGTTTTGAAAGTGTTTTCCTGTTACAAGGATATTTTAAGAATAGCAAAGGGAGTAATGGGATGATGAAAGGATCCAGATGTTATAATAAACTATATATTTGAGGAGCACTACCACTTAATGAAGAAACAATTTTACACAATACTTAAATTAATTTGCAAGTCTCTCTGTGGTATGTGCTTTGGAAAGTCTCTCCCCTGTTTGCTAGGAATAATTATGAGTGATCATGAATCAGAACAAGAATTCAATTAAATATAAAGCCATTTTACAGATAGCTTTTGCTGTCTACTATTGCTTTAAGGAGCTTTGTGACATTAGAAAAAAGTAAATATATCTGGTAAACAGGAAAATAAAATTAAATATGTAAATTCTAATTGACAAGAATCAGCTCCAAGAAAATGGTGTTCCCTGTGTACTGTTTTGGGGACTCATAACCTCTCTGCTACACAGCAGCAGTGTATTACTGACTCTTGGGAAAAGCAGATAGTTTATACTTTGCAAATCTGCGATGGTATAATACTTGTGTATGGTTTTGGGTAGATTTCTGTGATTTATGTGTTCTGAGTATGTTTGACTGTTACAGTTTTCCTCTTAAGTTCTTTAGTGAAAACAATATTAAATATCAAACAAATCTAACAGGAGAATACGAATTCTTTTTAAGGAGGAAAGGCATAGGGCTGTTCTTCCTTTTTTTTTTTTTTTCTCTTTTCATATTTCTTAGGAATATTATGTGTGGCCGTTTGGTCTAATACTTTGTCAAACTTTTTCTCTCTGTTTTACCTTCTCCTGTCTCAGTGGCAGCATATTTTTCACTTTGCCTTTTAAGCAGAGTAGGAGAAACATTCTTGGTTCTGATTTTCCTTCCTGTGCTCCAGTTTTATCAAAATAAGCATATGTTGCGTTTAGATATTTTAATTAACCTGCTAATTTTCCATATTAGCTTAAAATTAGCTAGTATTAGTACAGAATTTAAATAATTGAGTAAACATTGTAACTTCACTACAGTTTTATTCTGATTTTAACTGGATGTTGTGAAACATGTATCTACAAACAATAAATGAAGGGTTCTTTAATTTTTTTTTATTTTTATTTTTACTTTAAAAAAATAATTAAGTAAATTATACTTAGTTACTTTTTTTACTCCTTGCTCATGGTGCACTGGAAAACTATATACAGCCTGGGAGGCTTTAGATGCAAAATTTTTCTTAGAAGTTGAAGAGTTGAAATTTTTCTTTCAGCATACTTCTGGTTTTGTTTTGATATATTGAAAACTTGGAATGAAATACTACTTCATGCTGCCTTAACTTGTATCTATCAGCTTGAAATTTTACATAGTTTAAATTTTCAAGAATTGTTACTTCTGCTTACTTATACACAAGATAATGTGAGTATTTATATAAGCATTGCTCACTTTAATTAACATGGTTTAACATAACTTTGTTGTTCATTGCAATTTGTCAGAGATGGGCTAAAATGTTGGCATTATTTTGTGTGTGTGTTTTGGTTTTCCTCAACACCCTAAGTCTCACTTTCAGGGCAGTCTAAACATACAAAAAGGAGCAGAGGGGCTGATAATAAAAGAGCCGGTCTGGCCAGGTTCCTGGGAGGATGCTGTGTTGTGCTGCCTGAGGTGTGTTCCAAACTCCTGCCGGTTCTGAGAGGCAGAGACCCCTGGTACCACAGCAAAGGACAGTTTGCTCTGTGGGCATGTGGCTGGAGTGGAGAAGGGAAGCTTAGGAGCTGCTGGATGGGGGTTTTCGTTAGTGCTGTCACAGTGGCCAGAGGTGCTCCCTTGCAAGATGTCCTTGTAGAAGGAGGTGGGCCACCCATGTTTCCTAACTCAGGAGATGTGCAAGCAGCAAGATTTAGAACTTTTTGTTGGCTTTGTGCTTGGGTGAGTCACTGTCTTTTTTTTTTTTTTTTTTTCAAGAGATCTTTTTGACAGGTGATGAACTGGGAAAGAAGGTGCTTCCATCTCCCCTCTCTTCTGACAATGTGAAGAGAGAAGTGGGAGTGGGGAGGAAACAAACTATGGCAACTGGTGTGCGAGACATGGGGGCAGAGGAGTGGAGTAAGTGATGAAAAGCAAGTGAGCAGCTGAGAGGGGCCTGATTTTTAAAATAAATTGAGACCAGCCTGTCCCTGCCAGCCCAAGGGCAGAAGCTTTCTGCAGCTTGCTTGCCTGCACAGCAGAACCAGGGCACTTTACTGCCGGACTCTGCCTGGGCCATGGCTCTGAATCCCAGGTCCATCAGCTGCACCCCAGAGGCAGTGCAGTCTCCAGTTCTGCTCTTCACTCCTCCATCTGTGCAGACGTTGAGGAAAATTGGGTGAGGGGGAGAGCAGAGCTGCTTGATCTAATCTTGCATCAGAAGAGAAATCCTGTAGAGCCACGGCCTAATTCCCTTGTCAATGCACACCGCCCTCACAGCCAAACTTTTAAGTGTTTTAAATCCCAGCTATGTGGCCTAGGTGGGAATATAAACTAGACCTCAGGTATTGTTTAACTGAGTCTGGCAACCTGCCCGTTGTGCAAATGAAGATAGTGAGTAAGTAGATCTGGCAGTCCTTTAGAGCTGTCTCTCAGCTCTCCCAGAAGCATAGGCAGATGCTTGATGATTCCTTTCCAGTTAAGATGTGAGAGGGTTCTCTTTCCCCTGACTGTAAAAACAAAGCAAAAAACACCCTGGTCATTGTGGTACACCTCTAGAGATGTTTTCACTGGTAAAGAAACAATAAATTGGGCACTGACTGCTCACACTGTGACTAAGCTGGTGTGGGTGCTTTGGTTTGAGCACCTGGGCAAAAGTGGCAGTGAATCAACATGCCTACATGGGATCAAGAAGTCTGTGGAAGTCTATTCAAATTAATAAACTGTTTGAGGACCTCCCCAGTGATAGCAGATTTTTAAGAACACTGTTGACTTACAAACTGTGTTTATTGGAAAATGTTGTCACTTAAGACTTGTATAAATGAAATATTACAGAAGGGCGCCGTAGAATTTGTGTTGCTTTTACAGGACAATTGAGGTGGGAAGGGATCTTGGAAGGTCTGTAACCTAACCTTGTGGTCAAAGAGGGGTCAGTTTAAGGTCTGACTAGGTTGCTCAAGGCTTTGTTCAGCTTAGTTCTGGTCTTGAAACCAAGTGGAAGAAACCATCAAAGATAAAGGTTGTGGAGCCTGTCTGGGCAGTGCTGGACTGTTCCCGTGGGCAAAAACTGTTTTCTTCAATCCTTTCTGAACCTCTTGGGCTTCAATTTGTCCATTGTTTCTTGTCCTCACTTCATTTACAGCTGCATGCATCCCTTCAGAAAGTTCCCAGGACATTTATCTGGATATCTCAATTGCTTTAGATTGTCTTGAAGATTGTTATGTGTTTATAGTGCTGTGGCTTTCTTAGATTTTGTAAGTGAGATTTCTTTTAGCAGAGGGTGCAGCTCAAGACTGCAGTCTGATTTTTGAGAGTTGGCACATTCAGTATGCCACATGTAGTATAAGTACAAAATTATTTTGAACAAATAGAAATTTGTACTTTTGGCAATATTGTTGTCTGAAACATAAGGAAAAAATGTGATGCCTTGATGCATTTGCATTAACAAATGCCTGTTCTGAAGGAGAGAAATTAGTGTCTCTGCAAGTAACAAAGGGAAATGGGTTTATTTATTTTATGTATGCTGCTACGTTTAAGACTCAGAGTTGAGAGACTGATTTTAATTTCATATAGGAAACTTAGGGCATCCACAAAGACACTAAAAAGTCAACAGAACCAAAAGACAGCAACATGTTAATATGCTACTGTTTTTACATAGCAAGGCAACCTGAAATTGATGTTAAAATATCCAGCCTTATGAAAACAGGTATCTTTATTTTTTCTGCTCCACAGATAGATTTTTCTTTAATGGCTGTCAAGTAGGCAAGTAGTTCATATATTTCTCTTTTGTTTCCTTATGATTTTTGATAGTCATAAGGAAATATGAGTTGAGCTACATGCTACATGGATACATGCTGAGCTGCAGTCTAGTCTGTGCACAATTTGCAGTATAATTAAAATTAATTTGAAAACACTTTAGGTACGTAAGCAGTAATCTGTGTGTGAAAGTTTACTGAGTTAAGCTAACTCACATTATGTATGTATGTAATGTATGGATGTACTAAGAATCCACTTCTTGATTCACTTTTAGTGCGTTACCTGAAAGGGCTTAAGTATCACTTGTTTATGTGTAGCTCCACACTGTCATTCGAGCTGTCTAGGGCCTGTGTAGACCACATTACTTGTTTTATTTTTATAGCAGTGAACCTCCACTTTTAAAAAGGGACTGTGTCATGTTGTCTTCCTCTGCCTGATCCGGACGCAGTGGAGCTTTTGCTGTCTTGCACAGTATCTACAATGATTGCTTTCTAAAGCCTGTGCCTTAGGTAGTTAATTTTCTGCAGCGGTACAATAGCATTTTTGATGTGCAGAGCTGCATGTGAATAGCTAGTATTAAAAATCTAGCATGAAGGCCAGAAACTATTTTGTAATACAAGGCTTGACTAACAAAATGTACTGTTTACTGAAGTGAGTAGCTTGTTTATTAGAGCAGAAAACTAGGAGTTGGTGGAACTGGGAAGACATGGGAAATCCGAACTGCAGAATGGTCTCTATCTTGATTGATCTACTTATTTATGTTACCTCTGTTCCAGCTGAAAACCAACAGAATTGGATGAAATAAATCTGTTGCAAATTTTTTGGTCCCGCCCTACTCTTAGTTCTACGTAAAACAGCATTTATTTCGTTTTTAAAAGCTTTCTGTGCAACTTACTAAATACTATTTTTTGTTGAGACAAAAACGTTGCTCAAGCATTCTGCTCAAAATGCATGGTAATGTGATCTGAGTGCCTAGTGAAATTCAATATGGTACTCTGAGACGGTGCTTTACTTTTTCTCTTTGCGGGCATTGAACCCATTCCTATAATCACAACGCTATCGCAAAGGAAATTTTGCTGAACTAATAATTGTCTTGCGGTTGAGACACCACCACAAGTATTTCACTGCTGAAGTCAGCTGCGGTGGAAATGAGCCTCCCTCCCCTGATTTGGCCCATAGCAATGATCTCTCAACCGCCATCATCACAGAAATTCATGGAGAAACGGATCCCCTCCCACGCATTAGCATGAAATCAAGCCCCCGATCTTGGAAAGAATCTGCCGGCAGAGCAGCGGGCCGCCTGGCGCGGGTGAGCAATCCCCACGTGCCGCGTCCCAGGGCAGGGTGCCTGTTGATTCACTTGGAACGCCTCATCCCCGGGGTGTAGCGCTCAGCGATATTCAGCCTAAGGGTGATGAATACGTGGATAACTATGCTTGAATCCACATTCCTGGAGAAAGGGTGCAGTCTCTTGGACAGCCAAAGATGGCAAGAGTTTTTAGCTACTGTTACTATGTAAGCATCTAGGAGTACTGCAAATAGTTCCCAATAAAAAAGCCTAATCAAATTCCTCCTACATTCTTTGGGATGTGTCAGTCCTTTCAGTAGTCGGGTTTCGAAGCCGTAGCCTCCTAGGGTTTAAAATTGGCAATTGCAAAAGGAAAAAATATTTCCCCCCCAAACAACAAATGAGCAAGTTCCCATGAAGGAATGAGCCTACACGCTTGGGAAGATTCCCTTTTTCTTCATATATTCATTTTGGAGGGTTCTACATATGCATAATATATATTAATACTGAAAATAAAAACTTGACCTGGGATGATGTGACTGTAGGACAAGCACAACTGGGGAATAGCATCTCTTTAGTATTTTGCTTTGGCTGGCTGGATGGAAGCATTAACTGAAGTGGGTTAAGCACTGATATTATCAGGCTATAGAAAAGCACAGAAAAAAACCTAATTGTAACTTGATTCTAGATTCCAAAGTATCTTCCTACAGACCCATGAATATAAATTATTTTTAAAAGAAATTATTTGAATATTGCCTCAGTTGGTAAAGAGAAAACTGTATTTACTTGATAGGATATAAAAATCCAGTGAAATAATTCAGCAATTTTCACCTTTGTGATATTGAATGTCTCTAGAACTTTTAGATGCTCAGGTTTCTGAATGAAACTTTCCAGCCTTCTCTAAGTGTTGGGAATGAGCAATGTTATGTGCCCTTTACTACATGGAGAATACCCAAGCTAATGAACAAGAAATGTTGAAGGGTATGGCTAACATTTCTGTGATCTGCAGTGTAAAGTGGTTGAAAACTGTAGGATCATTATGTCAGTATTTTTTGAGGGGAAAACATGGTTGTGAAACTGTAAACTGAGATTTCTCCCTTTGACAGAATAGAAAATCAAAGGTTTGTTTGTTCCATTTAAAAAATAATGTTATCTCATGTGTGTATTGGAAAGAGGAGTGTTTTGTAGTGTCAGAGCAATATTTTTCCCTATGTGTGGTCAATGGAGAAATCCAGAAAGTATAGGATGTTTGCTTTCTTTGCCAATATTTGTTTTCAGTATCAATTTATAATGGCAAAAATAATGACATCAAATTCTTTAAAAACAAATCCATGCAATCTGGTTTTTGTTTTCACTGTCCTAAGATATCAGTGATGAAGTCTGTTTCTAATAACTAGCTAATGAGCCACTGAAATAGCTCTAGTTGCTGACATTCTTTCTGGGAAGATTGATTAAATTCTCCAATATGCTCCAGTAAAGAAGTAGATCTAGAGTGCAATCAACACAGGAAACGTTACGAGCAAATTGGTCTTCCACTTGTGATGATTCTGACACTGAAACTAATGAATATTGCAGGAATTTGGAATGCAGAATAGGACTAGTATGACTTTTCAAAATATTTGGAATTTGTGGAATGGCAAGCATGAGCCATCTTGCTTAATTTTTAACCCTATTGTGACTGGAAAAGTATTTCTTCGAAATTTTTCCAGAGTTCTGACTCTGCCGACCAGAGATACAAAGTCCATAGTCCCTGTATATGGAGATGGTCTTACTCTGCTTTAGAAGGGTTAATAGTTTCAAATTACGATCAAGAGAATGTCCAATATATGTAGCATGTCATGCATCTTAACCTACCTCAAGCACATAACACGTATATAACACTGACCTTCACTTGGCATGTTAGTGATGGAAGGGAGTTAAGAGTTTAGATTTTGTCTAAGCCTCAAGGTAGGGTTAATTCTTGTTAAAATAAGTCGTCCACAATATGCACTTAAGGGAAATTCAAAGCTATTACAAGAGATGGCCTGCCAAAAATCTTAAGTCATTTATGACAGTCTAATAATGTTAAATTTTTTGAACATGTGTAAAAATGGGGAAACTTGCAGGTCTAATTCCTGAAAATGTGAGAAGCACAGAATTGTATGAGAACACTAATGATCTAGTTGTACTGCCAATTCACACAGTTCTTTGTTATGTGTACTTTAATTTATTGGGGTGTTTAATTTTTGATAGAAGCTCAGCAGTTTCTCCAGGAAATATGTTTTTTTTTACCCTCAGTGAGATCTTGTGTGGCACCTGCAAGGGTAACCTTCTTTTTGTCACCGTTTTTGTCTAGCCAGGCCACACCAACTTGTATTTAACCAGAAAATTATGAAGACTACTTTGTTATCCCAAAATCCCAAAATATCAGCTACTTCTGTTTCCCAATAAAACATTCATTATACCATCATGCTGCTTCTTGCATGTAGACTTTTTTTGCAGTTGGTCTTTCCCACTGCATGACTTTTTGGATGCTTCTGAACCCACATAGCTTTAAAATTATGTAATGAAGTCCAAGTCACATGCTTGATATAGTTAAATTTTGTTAAAATATGTACTTCTACCACATTTTCTGTGCTGATAGGTTCACTAAGGAAATTCTTAATTTCTTGGTTCGGTATTATTTCAACTGGCATCTGTGGTATATCAAGCCGTCCCTGAAGGATTTTCTTCTGTGTTTATCTGACACACAAGAAAAATTTTTCTAGGAAATACCACTGAATAGTATGGTTGATTGGAGGAGAAAATATATTGCTATTAGGCTGGAATGCAAGGTTTAGCAGAAGAGAAAAGCAGGAGACAGCAGGAAGAAGAATCACGATACATTTGTCATTAAAATACTTTAGTGTGCCTGGAAGTCCAAGTGGGTTTTAATGTTTTTACAATGGACTTCATATGTATGCTTAGTGCAAAAATATTCACCTGGTTTCATATTGTTGAATAGTGTGCTTATTGCTGTCAATGTGATTTTTCTAATATGAACATTTCCAAATCAATTTATGGTCTGTTGGAACTTTATCTTATTTGTAGAAGATTATTTTTCCAAGGATTTTTATTGGTATAGGACTTAACTGTTTTTACCATTTAAGGCTGTATAATGTCCCCAGCTGAAAAAAATCTTCAAACATTTAGACTACAGCTTAATAGTTCATTTTGATTCTTGTTTCTGGACACAAGTCAAATATGAGACTTCTCAGCTCAGTTGTGTCCTCTTATAATACACTACCTTAAATTGCTTCAGTTGCCTTGTGCTTGATGGGCATCACAATCATGTTCTCATATTTTTTGTGCCTTTAAAAACAAAACTAGTGTGAAATTCGCATTTTGTTGTTGGTTTAGACTATATTTCCCTGTGGAAGGATGGTTTTCTTTTGAAGTACATATAGGTTGAATTAGTGCCACAACTAAATTCCAACTGAACAAAATTTAAAAAAAAAGAAAACTAACCATGTAATTATTGCATTTCTTCTAGTGTATGGAACTTATTGTCTGCTTTGCACATTGCACTGTGGCTTAGATTATATTGAACTTCAGTGGTATTTCACTAGAAGTAATACATTAGGAGCAACATGTTCTTCCCCCTTCCTGCTAGTTTTAGTAGGCTTTTTCCTGCTCTTTCTCTCAATTTTGCATTAGCCTCAACTTAGTGAAGTTAGGTACATTTAAAAATAGGTTTAATAAAATCTGTTTCTAAGAATGAAATCATGGTTGATCTCCTAAAATCAAGGACCTTTGAGAGGTTTTTTTAGGAAAATTACTCAAGACAGCATATATTCACTAGAATTTCTCATTATTTACCTAATTTTGAACCTTAGGCCTAGATATTTTGTTCTTTTCCATCAAATTATTTCCAAGTTTGGAGAGAGAGCACTTGATGCTTTAAAAAAGATCTGAGGTACTTTAGTTTCCTGTGGTAAGGAAACTAAAGGAAAGGAAAAAAAGGAAAAGGAAAAAACTAAAAATTCAATAGGAAAAACAGTAGCAGTTAGCAAATTTTCAGATTTGATCATTATGGTTAATAGTGACAGGAGAACTTCTGTTTCATGAACTTCAGAACTTCTGACTAACTGGTGAGTCTTGAGGAATGGTCAGTCTTATGCTTTTTTTAGTATGTTGCTCCAAATTTTTTAGCTTAATTTTATTGGTACACATCATTTGAAGATAGTGACCTGACACAAATTGCCTCTTCTCTGTTGCGGGAGATCTAGGGGCTCGTGCTATCCTTTGAGCACCAGAAATTTTGACCTGTCAGGGAGTGAAACAGCATTTTTTTTCTCATTTATATAGGCTTTATAAAATGCTTGTATTAAAATGAGTAGAAAACATTATTTTGCAGTAAGTACTTCAAAATCTGATCTTTCTGCTCTTGACCTTCAGAACTGGAAGTGACTGCAGTATTTGGGTATCTCCTCTTTTAATTCCCTTGGTTCAATGTCTATCAGAAAGTCCCTGGTACTATCTGCTCAACTATACCAGTCCAAGCTAGGTTGTCCAAGGTTGTCCATGGAGCTGGTGACTCACTACCAGCTCTTACTTTGTTGGGCTGTGGGATTTGGGGCAGAGTTTTTGCTTCCTACTGGTCTACAGAGGTAGTGCTTCCAATATAGAAGTACACCAACCATTCTTCTCTCTGTTCTGCAAACCTCTCACATAAAACTTCATCTACGTGCATGATGATTCCACCTCCAGGTATCAGAAAAGGATTGTGTGCACTGCATTAGGAAACTAAAGTTTGATGTCTCTTTCCCTGCTTTTATAGATTCTCATTTCTTCCTGATTAAGCATTGATCTCTTTAAGGTGTAATTTGTGATTGTATGCTTTTTTGGCAAGAATCTTGACAGCATAATCTTAAGAATTTCTTCCAAGGATGAGGAAACCTGATCAATGACACGTTTTTTTAAATAAAGAGGACTATATTATTATTACTTAAGAAAGTAAAATTCTTACAGTTCTTTTTTAAGTTACTGTGATTTTCGACGTTTTAGAGCAGTTAGTTTCTTCTGACATCCTACACTTTGTAACTTTATTCCCCAATAACATAATCAAAGTGTGCTGCGCTCCTTAGTCCTTGTATAAAATGGTATGATATATCCCATGCCTTGTTGTATCTTTTCATTGTAATAAATTGCTTTGAAGAATTACTTGTGAGCTGTGAAAGCATCCTTTTCAGTGAAAAATCTCTGTGGCATGAATAGAACTGTGTGCATCTTTTCTCACGCTCTATATGTTCCCTGTGTTTCAAAATACACTGATTTAATGATATGTAGGTAATTGGCAGTTGCTTAAGTGTCACTGTTAAAGTTTATTATACCTTTATATTACAAAATCACAGCCAGTCTTTAGGAAAGTGAATGTAAAAATTTAAGATACTTAAAAGTTGAGTTAAAGCCATTGTACTGCTTTTACAACTAATTGTATGTCTTAGTCTCTAAAGAACAACTGTCTTCCATTTCTTAAGCCTGTTTTTATTCATTGTGTCACACTGAGTTATGCTACCAACTACAGATTGCTTATAGATACTCTGGTAGACTCTCATCATTATGGCAGTTCTCCCTGGTCCTCGGTGATTTTTTCTCTCATGCCAGCTAAAAGGAGTTTCCCAGCTTGGCAAGATTTATGCTGATCTAGAATAAATGATAAAATTTTTGTTCCCGTAAGAAGCAGTGAGTCAGTTCTTACTGAAGTGTCTGCAGCCTCCTTGGAACATGTATTAAATCTCCCACAGTTAAGTATTAAATCAGCTGAGGAACTAAGTATCCCAGAGCTGTGGTCAGTTATCTGAACATATTAAGTGTATTTCTGCTTGGATTTTTGCTTGTATTCATCAACATCAGGTGTATTTTTAAGTAACAGTCTGTTGCTTTTTTAAATGACAAAATTTTTTGTGGAACTGTTGCATAATAATTTTCTGAAATAAACCAAGACACTCATCACACTTTCAATGAAAGCAGTATCATTGGGAAACAAATTGCACAGGAAGAGTTCGGGCAGAGGGCTTATACTCCTTTTTAAAGTGTTTTCCTAGAGCTGATTGGAGGCTGCACCTACTCAAAGGAGAAAAAAATGAATTCTTCTTAAAAGGCTTTCAGCAGTTCTGAGACTAAGAAAAAAAAAATCTGGCGTAGTGATACTCTCTTGTGGATTGAAGTGTTTCATGCCTCTTAATTGATAAAAAGTGGTGGTTGTTTCACCAGGAGGAATTTCTTGGCTTTGGCTGTCAGCACCACAGAGCAGGCACATTGACATATTTGTGAGTCTGCATAGCTGTATGGCAGGCTGTTTTGAGAGCAAAGCCACAATAATGGGTGTTTTCACAAAAAAATAGAGCTGGTTCTTGCCAGCTTCCATTTTCACCTAAAAAATATTAAAATTCGGCCATGGCTTTTCAAAGGCAACATAATCTGTGTGTCCAGAATTTGTCTACAAAATATTCTTTACCATTTATTTGGGGATTTTCCCCTACCTAACTCTAGAAGATGAATAGACATTGGTCAACACCTACTAAAAAAAAATATAATCAAATCCTGTTATCCTTTGAGGTTTGTGCGTAAGGTTTTGTGGGGTTTTTTGTGTTTTTTTTTTTTTTTTTTTTTTTAATTTTGGTTTTGTTTTTTTTNTTTTTTTTAAATTTGGTTTTGTTTAGTTTTATTTAAGAATGTAAACTCATGAAAACAACTATTGTCTGTAGTTGACACATTTCTCTATAGGATCTGTTCCCTTCCCTATCAGCTGAAAATCCCAATCTCAAACTGAGTTGTGTTCCCCAAACTTTCAGACACTAGAAGAAGGGCATTTCTTGCCATTGTCTTTAAGATGGTTTAAAGGCTATGTAGTCTTTAATTTGTTAATGCTCAGGAGTACTAAATTTCAGTTCTGATTTTGCAGTTGTAAGTGAGCAAAATAGCCAATGGAGTCTTCACCAGCAGGGTGCCAGCGGAGAAACTCTATGGTAGATATGTAGGCAGAAAAAAATCCAAACTTGCAACTGGAGACAAGAGAAATGTGAAATGCCTGTGTTGGAGCATGAGATGTTTTCAATGGCTGAAGTTTCTCAAACCTAACTCATTAAGAGTTTGATTGAGGCTAAACCTGTTCTGCATTTTTAATGGTACTTGAGATTCATATACCTTCCTCTAATTGTATATTTCGGATTAATGTTTTTGTGTGGGTTGGTCTGTTTCCTCCCATGGTAGTAATGTGCTGTGCTAGCCAAGTAAAACTGTTAGGCTCTATAAGGGGGAGGGAAGAGAGGTTCCTGTATATGTTACTACATGTTTCATATTCCCTAGGGTCCTTTGCTCAAAAGAGATATTCTCTTGAAGTTTCTCGTTTTTTGTAAATATAGTGTGCTGGGATAGTAAGAGGAAAAGGCCACATAAGATTGAAATAATTCAAAGGGAGCTTAATGAATAAGAGATACTTATAGCCTGCAATTTTCTAGTGTTTTAAATTCAGCACTGGAGACTGGTAATGCCATGAACTGGTAATAATGTATTGGATCGCCCATTTATGACTGCACCAATACTGGTATCATTCTTACTCCATTTTCTGGTGTTGAAAAGCAGTCATCTTTAGCATTTCAAGCAGAAGAATTCTTTGGCCAGAAGACTCGCAGAATGTGCAAAATCAGGCTGTCCTTGTTCCGTCTCCTCCTTCTATTGTCTAAATCCTCTGATTTCTTCTTGTTGGATTGTGTATACTGGTAATGCTGTTTAGATATTTAGCGCATACAGTTTCTCTTTTAGTAACTTCTGTTGCATAAGTTTGTACTCGTATCTTCTTTCCTTATCTCTTAATAATTTTAGAGCAGTCAAACATTTGTTGGTTTGTTCACTTCTTGGTTTGGTAATGTCTGAGTTTGCCATGGTGTGCTCAGTGTACTGCCTGAGCAGAGAGCAGCAGGGTTTCCTGAGCAGATTTAAAAGTCACACTTGCGTCTGTACTTTGCTTCTTCATGTATTGTCACACTATCATGATTGTGTTTAATTTTGCTTTTATGGTATTTTTCAAATTGATTCTAAAACTCCCCCATTTGTGGCTTCCCCTTGCACTCCATATGTCAATGGGTCCCTTTCTTATCTCTGTTTTATTGTTGTTGTTTGTTTGTTTGTGTGTGTGTGGTTTGATGCTGGGTATTTTTGTTTGATTGGTTTAGTTTGGGGGTTTTGCAGTTTTTTTAAACTTTGACTGATAGTCACAATCTCGCTGTACTTACTATTCAATCTCAGCTGTGAACTTGTTCAGTAAGACCAGACTTTATAGAAAACAGTCTGGACTGATGTCCTCAGAGATTTCTCCTCTTTTCTCTCAGATTTGATGTCAAGTGTTAGTTCTGAAATCTTTCATAAGAAGGAACAAGACGTATCTTTGGACTTAATCTCAGAGGAAGCTTTGCCTCAAGTAAACATTAGTTATTTCTTCTTCTTCTTCCCTCAAAACACTTTGAGTTTCTCTAGGTTACTTTGCTTTCTGATACTCAAGAGAAACATACTCACCCCAGGAATTATTTTCTTTTATTTATGATTATCATGCTGAACAACTCTGAAAGCTTTGGATTAAACTGGTTGGGAAAAATATACTGAAGTTTGCCTGTTTCTGTAAATTACTGATACAATGGATGGAAGAATTCAGGTCTTATTACTTTTTTTCAGGGATTTATTCCCTGGTATCACCTGAATCCCCCTTGAGATCTGCTGGCTATTAGTGCATGAGGACACACTTCTCTTGTTTGCACTTGGCTAATCCCATGCTTTTTTCAACTATATTTCAAATGAATTTGTGTTTATTTTAACTTAACTGATTATTTTGGAGACCATTTTGGAGATCCTTTTGTAAATTTTGAAAGTTTCATTTCACAGGGCATGATGGGTCTTGCTTTCTTAGTGTACTTTGAATTTGCCTGCAAATTTTAAGAGCAGGACAACAGCGTAGCTTTTCTTGTTCTTTACTTTTTAAATGCATAGAATACAATGCAAGTCTTCATTTACCTTCATCTAGTGAACAGCTAGATTTCTCTTTGCAACAGATATATTTTTCTGATTTTTTTCCCTTGACCCATTCTGGCATGGGGCTTGAAGATGTCACTCTGCACTTTCAATAAATCCTCTTTTGGTATTTTTACCAAAGTCGTCCTATGTGTGCCATGTATGTTGAGTATGAATGTCCAAGGTCTTGTGTACTTACAAATAGCTTTTGAAGAGAAAAAAGAAACAAAGCATGCTATTGCATATGGGGGTGTGTAGTTGTGTAGTCAGCTCAGAAAAAAATCAAAGAACACTGAGTGGTCTATATACTTCTTTCTGCTTTTGTGATCCCATGCAAACAAAACGGAATTATTCATTCTATGCTGAAAAACCCCCGAACTGTTTGGTAACCCACTTAATAGCACATATAAATCATGGAAAAGCTTTTTATACTTTGGCTCAGAAAATGTAGAGCGATGCCTTTTAGCAGGCCTGAAAGCTCAAAGGTGTGAGTTTGTTTTAGTTGCTGGTATTTGTGCTGGTTTTTTGAGGGGGTGTATTAAGAAAAAAATGTATGCATCTTTTATCCTTACCAGAAATTAGAAGTGACAGGAGATGTCACATCCTTAACTTTTCCACATTAGGGTGTGCTGCTATTGCCTTTTTTGCTGGTATTTTCGATGATTCTTCAGGCTTTTTTTAGTGTGGTTGTGTTTCCTTGAGTTGTGAAACAAACTGTTTCAAAAGGCTTTCATTCATCTTTTTTGTTGCCTTTGTCTCTTCCTGTTAAATGTGAATGGACTGGTGGATTGAATGAATTACTCTTGTGCAATAAAACAAGTGGAAAGCAAGCTGTCAGAGAGAGAGGAAACAACTTGAGCAATAATTCTACACTTGATGGAACTTAGAAGTGTCCAAAAGTCCTCTTGGAGCTTGATTTGACACTGCAGTGAAGCAGAGTGATTATCTTCTGTTCAGAGTACCACCTGTGCACGTGTTTGTAACTATTTGCTGACTCAGCTTTGATTTATCATAGCTGTCTGTCATTTAATTTTATGTAGGCTTTTAAATCATACTACTTCACTGAATATCTGAGTACATCTAGAACTTGATATTTATTACTTCATTCTTTCTTCTAGTGTGAATGTAAGGGAGAATCATAATATGGTTTTGATTTTATGGGGAGTGTGTAAGAAATTAAGGTTAGAGAAGCTCTTTTTCCATTTTGGATGTGAGGTTTGTGGTTTATTTTGGCTAATGGTAGGGAAAGGACTTCTGTGGCCTTACAGCTTCTTCCAGGGAAGTTATGTCTTTGACTGCATTTATTGAATTTTTATGATTCCTGAACTTTAGGTCAAGCCTTCATCTAAGAGCAGTTCATCTGATATCAGATAAAACAAATTATCTCCTGCAATTTGACCCACTGTAATTGTATTATCATGACCATGAAGTCCTTTGAAATTATATGCTCTGAACGGCAGTGTTGTATTTGGCTTGTCAGAAGTCATCCAGTTCTTTCTTCTTAACTGTATTTCCTCTAAGCCTTCTCTGTTGGTAGCAGAGTTATCAAATATGTTGAAGCATGAATGTGTCTGTGTCATTTGTCTGGTTTTACTGCTTGAGCCTGTGTCTTATATTTTGTTCATCTGGGACTACAGGGGGTGTTGAAATTTTTTTTTCAAGGCTTTTGCTTCTTTTGAGGTTCTAGAATCTGGCTCCTCTGAAATACCAAGAAGTTTTTGAAGGAGACAGTAAACAATTTCAACCGATGAATCCAAATGTATTTCTCCATGGTCAGAAAGCAGAATTTGAGATTCCTGCTTTAGACCATATGTTGCTGCTTCGTCTCCTGTAATAGAGGAGGATCTATATGAACCACATGAAATTCATCAAGGTCAAGAGTAAGGTTTTGCACCTGCGGCAAGACAATCCCAAGCACCTCAGGGTGGGCAGGGAATAGGTTGTGAACAGAGAATAGATTGTGAGCAGCCCTGCTGAGAAGAATGTGGAGGTGCTGGTGGATGAGAGGCTGAACATGCCCCAGCCATGAGCATTCATTGCCCAGAAAGCCAAATGTGTCCTGGGCTGTATCCAAAGGAATGTGGCCTGCAGGGCCAGGGAGGGGATTGTGCCTTTGTCCTCTGCTCTGGTGGGACCCCACCTGCAGTGCTGCATCCAGCCGTGGGGTCTCCAGCACAAGAAGGACATGGAGCTGTTGGAGCAACTCCAGAGGAGGCCTGAGCATCTCTCCTGTGAAGACAGGCTGAGACAGCTGGGTTCACTCAGCCTGGAGAAGAAAATGCTTCAAGAGATGTTACAGCACCTTCCAGCAACTGAAAGGAGAATCCAAGAAAGCTGGTGAGGGGCTTTTGACAAGGGCATGTAGTGATAGGACAAGGGGGAATGGTTTTAGAATAAAAGAGGGTAGATTTATATAACGTGTTAGGAATAAATTCTTTACTGTAAGGCTATTGAGACCCTGAAGCAGGCTGTCCAGAGAGTTGTGGTGTTTCATCCTAGGAAATGTTGGCTGGGGCTTTGAGCAACCTGTTTTGATGGAAGGTGTCTCAGCCCCTGGCAGGGCAGATGGACCTTGATCTTCTTTATGGTCTCTTTCAACCAAAACAATTCTGTTTCTCTGTGATTTCTGTGAGGTAGGATATCACCAGGAATGTTTGCTCTTTAAAACTGCCTCACTTCCTTGAGAAATTGTTTTCTTCTGACCTTTTTTATATTATCCATTCTTAAATGTCTATACTTGTTGGTTTTTCTGCAGCACAGGCTGATATAAAGTTGAAGAGGAGTAGTTGTGTGTGGAGAAGGACTGCTTTTGGTTCAATCTGTGGGCTGACTACTCCTTAGCCAGGTTAAACTAGAGGATTGCTGTATCCTGGGCGAGGAATAGTGTAGCAGTTAGGAGACCTTGAGCCTTCCACTGGATTTCAGATTGTTACCCTGAATTGGGGTGGAGGATCTTGAGTATACTGGTCACTGCATAATGATGTTGTGGGCAGTCAGAGAAGGTGTCGTGGTGCTGGCTGGGATTTTTATCTGTACTGAGCATCAGGGGCTATATGCATCTACATTCATCTCTTTTGGTAGCCACAAAACAAGCAGCAATCTTAGGTTTTGTCCTTATTACCGAAGTCACAGAGACAAAGATGAACCTTGGGGTTTTTTTTTTGTAGAAGTATAACCACCTATACAGTAGCAGTATGGAAACTGAGGAGCCTGCAACTTTAGCTCACACTGAAGTGCATGGAATTTTGTTGTACTAATTAAAAATTAAGGTATTCGTACAGTTAAAATTTAGTTTATTTATATATCCTTCACCCTCAGCACCCCCACACAGTGCCTTGTGTGTTTTATTACTTGCATTCAATTATTCCACTGCTGTTCTCAGTTGTTTTCTATCGTCTGTCTTGTGTTGTTGTGTCCCCCCCTCACATTATCTCTTCAAGGTTTGATGTTTCTTTGTGCTTGCATGATCTCAGACATCATCAGAGCTATGGAACCTACTATGTGCCAATTTTACCTTTTTTAATAAACCTCTTGAGTTTTATCAACAGCTTTAGATGATTAACCAGTCCTCTGGATATAAGTGTGTACAAGTACTAGAAGTCTGTTTGTTCAAAGGTATCTTAAATGAAAAATAAATTGTAAAAGGAGACCATATCCATGAATAAAACCAAGAGAGGGGAAGGGAACAGAGTTGGGGTTGAGCTTTCAACCTTCATTCTGTATTTCAAGAGTTCTGAATGCTTGGTTTGTTAGCATTAGTGCTGCACTAACTTGGGGTATTTTTCCATGAGAGTGTGTGTGTTTAAGCAACTAAGCATGAAATCCCTTGCTTCTGTTTGTCCCTATTAAATAGTGGCAACAAAAGAAACAGACAGGAGATGGGTCCAGAACAAAGCAGAAATAATGGAGTATTTCACCCCAAAAGGGAGAGTGAAACGAGAAGTACAATGAGTAGGCAAAGACAGACTCAACAGCTAGAGGCAGTTTAATGTGCTGTAGAGAGTACTAATTCAGGGACATTTGCTGCCCAGAGCTTCAATCTGTGATCTCCGAGTGGCACATATATCAGAAGTGTTTGGCTGTCCCTGCTATAAATGCAATATACTTTTCCCAGAAGAAATCTCCATAGGGCTTTAAAGGGACAGCGTCTAGGATTGTCAGCATGAGTACTGATCCGCCTAAAACCCAGAATCATCTGCTTGGGTTAGAAATCTGTAAGGAGGAGTAGAACTGGTTAACTTCTTCCCTTAACTCTTACAAAATAATTATACATGCACATGTGGCATTCATGCACACTGACAAGTAAAATGAAAGTAACTGCTGCTGAATATCACAAAGATTTCTGGAGACCAGCACCTATTACTCCCAGTTTCCTGGATAAATCCATCCTTTTTTTTCCAAAAACTGATTAAATGCATACATTTTTTAAAATGTACCCTATTGTTTTATTTTCAGTACTTAAAAATATGTTTGTTCATTAAAAAATGAGCTCCTGACTCTCCCTGCCTGCCTCTCTTTGCATGCCTATTTTCCTCATCCAATGGCTATAGCTTTGATTGTGATGTTCTCAAAAATTATGAAAGCTGACAATTAGACATGTCATTTCCTTTATACTAAGTAAGGTCTTACCCTCATAGGATGAGAAGGCTCAAAAAAATGTTCCATTTTTGTTGCTTGCAGTGGGGTCTGAATACATGACCATATCCCAAACAACTTTTCAGTGACTCTGCCAACTAGCTCTGCTTGACCCTGTGTTTGCAGTAGTCCAATGTTTTCTTTTCTGTCTGCTTTGACACTTCCTCTAAGAGGCACTGTTTGGGTTTTAGAGTTTGTTTCATAATACCTAAAAGGCAGTATTTTATTGCCCATTGAGCAAATCAGGTTTGGGAATCAATGGAGGAGACTACTGTCTATATCTGGCAAGTTAATTCAAGCTGCTTTTATGCCTTTTGGGTTGACTAAATGGAGTGGAAAGTATGCTGGTTTGGGAAAGAACTGACCGCTAGTTGTGAATTGAGCAATTCTCAATGTTTTTGATATATTTGTGTTTTGGAATTCTGGAATTACTTCTTTAGTTACTGGTACACATTTCTTACAGTTTTGTGGTTTTTAGAGTGCACTGTAATATGTGACGACATCTTAAATAATGTGTAGCTCTAGTTCATGGTTATAAAATACTTCAGGATGCATTTCCTGTCTATAATAAAATGCAGAATATAAGATGCAATTTTATTTGCATGGTGTGTGACTTCTGAATTTTCTGCTCCCCACAAATACTCTGTAGCTACTAGATGCAGCTGCTACAGTTGTGACAGTAAAGGTTTAGTCTCTATAATGGATGCTTAAATGGCCCTAACTTTGTTAGGGACCAGGTAAGTTTAGGCTGCTGAGAGAACAGGAAGAGAGTGATCAGACTGTTTGTATAGTGATATTTCCAATGGGAAAGATGCTCATTGAGCTTGAGTAAGGAGGGTTGTGAAACAGGTTTATAAAGTTAAATCTGTTATTACAAGCATCCCCTTCAAGGTGCTCTTAAAATTTCTCATCTCAGCTGCTGCTAAGTGCAATACACAATAGCTTAAGTTTCAGCAGCTTTTTGAAGCTAGAGTATTAAAAAATTGTTTTCATTACAACTAAACCAATTTACTGAAGGAAATTACCCTAGCAGAAGGACAAAGTAATGAATATAACAAAGGGGAATCATATAAAATAAAATACAAGAAGAGTCTGGAGGGAGCTGTGTTCCTGTCTTCTAGGGGTCTGTCTGAAATTTTCATGCCCAATTGTGCTTGGTAGAGAAGGATAAGTGAGAGGGTGGTGAGTCTACATATGCTACTTTGGAGATGCAATCTGACCGGGGTTTTTGATCATATGTTTCATCTACAGCATATAAAGATTCTCCAGGCTAAGTTAGACTTAAGGAGTTTGCAGTAGTGAGATTCTGAGGTTCACAAAATCTGCCTGTCACCCACAGAGCCTCTATATATGTTCTGCAAAGAGCAGAAATCATCTTTCACAGAACTGTATGTTATTAGATGCTGTCAGGGCTTGAGAGTCATGTCTGGTTTCATAAGAGCCAGCACAGTGCCTGGACAGAGAAGCACAGGATTCCATCAGCTCGTGTGTTCCTTTATGTTTTTCAGTGTGACATCAAGAGGTTGTTGCAAAGATGCCATGATGACAGGGACAAATTGAATCCTTTTAAAGACTGACTGTAGAGGGTCTGACACACAGCCTCGGGAGCTTTGGCAAGCTCTGAAGGATTTTATGTGGCCTTCAGCCTGATATCCATTAAGTGGAAGCTCTGTTTAAAGGAGTTTACCTTGTTCAATGAACTCAGTTGGCCTTTCTCACTTAACTACCACAGTAGAATGTTTGCTGTGGCTTTGTAGAACCTGTGAGATAAGTATAAACCAGTAAATAAATAGAACATCAGTAAATAAAACTAGAAGGCCAATTTATTCCTTTAAGGCATGGACACATTCAAGGGCAAACCTTCTTAAAGAAAACAATTTTTGAATCAAATCTTGACAGAGGCAAAGCTATTATTTTTAAAATCTGCTGCTTTTTTTTCAGCTTAAATATTATTGTACATATTCTTATTTCTAAAATATTTCCTTTTACTCTTTTAAAAGGTGCTGAAGTAGTTTTGTAGCTTTCACTGAATTTATCTTTTGCTTCTTCAAAGCAATGAAAACTGTTTTGGCAGCATGTGTGATAGCTTACCATCTATACTGAAAGAATCCAATTAAAGTTCTGCGTTGAGTGAGCCGTCCTTTTATAATCACATTCTCACTGGACGACTTGCTCACAGGGTCAGACCCCACTGTTTGCATTAGAGCTTTACTGACATCAGTTCAATTTCTCTGCTCCTCCAGTGTCCCTCAGTGAGAAAACCTGGGCAATTGTCAAGACAAACTAGGTTAAGGTTGTAAAGACTGGATTTCTTTTCCTGCAATCAGTGCAGTGCAGACTTGTGGTTAAGATGGAAATAAAGAGCTGTGTAAAAACAGAATGTGTGAGAAAGGGCTGATTGCACAGATGTTTTCCCTTCCCTGTTAGAGCAGAAGTCATCCTTTGATACAAAGGTGGCAGATACTGGGGAAAAAGTTATTCATATATATATATTGGGGTGGTGGAAATCTGCCGTGGAAATTAGTAGGTAATTATGCTCTATACATAAAATATAAACTTCCTACCTTTCCTGGAATTGTATGCTTTTAGATTTTTACATAAAACATTTCTAAATCACATATAAACAAAGAACTGAAGAGCTTAATGGGTTCCTAAGGAACTTTTGGATAAACTTGGCCTACTTTGACAAAACTGTTTAAGAGAAGTGAGCAGAAATGTGAAGTAGACTTTGTGTAAGAGATTTTTATTTGTTTACATTGTGATTAATGTATATTCTCCAGGGAAAGTGAGAGATCTATCTGTTTTTTACTAGATCTATGTCCAGCAAGATTTATTTATTTGTTTATTTATTTATTTAGAAGCTGTATCCTTTAACAGCTGTTGTTCTGAGCTAAAATGCATGACAAAGCAAGCCCAGAAAGGACATTAGTGGAGAAAAGATCTCTGATTCTTTTCTCTGACAAGAGGTAGAGCCTGGTCAGCCGCTGCTCAGGATTGGCTCTGATATTCACACCAGGTATTGCATGAAGTTGGCACGGGAAGGAAACTCATGCATAATCAGCTGCAGAGCTGAACAGGGCACGTGGCTGTCTTGTGGTGTGAGCAGTTTGTGCTACTTAGGAAATGCATTTCATATTCCTCACACCAGCTTTTTGAGGTTTAGGTGAAAAGTTAACATATATATTTGCTTTCTTATAAAGTTGTTCTAGATTTTAGTTGAGGTGGTCTTAGTCTATTAATTATTGACTTAGTCAAAATTATAAGTTGGAATAATAATTTGCTTCTCTCCACTGCCTTTAAGTTTATAAACTTCCTTCTTAGAGGGTAAATGAATAAATATTTACCAAAAAAGAAAAGTAACCTCTTCCTTTTGTTTTTGTTTGTTTTTCCCTATCCTGGCAGTGTTTTAGAGCACTTTGCTGCAAGGGACCACCACCACCACGACCTGAGTATGACTTGGTTTGCATAGGCCTCTCTGGTTCTGGCAAGACAAGTCTTCTGTCTCAGCTCTGCAGTGAAAGCCCGGAGAATATTGTGTCTACCACAGGTAGGATGCTGCCTTTATTCCATGGTATGCTGGAATATTGCCCAAAGATGACTCCTGAAGTACCTAGCGAAGGCTGTAGAGAGCTTCAGCCTACTTCTCTTGCTGTGGAAAGTACCTAATGGATCGATTTGGAGCTACCACTGCTTTCTTTCAGTATTTGTTGACACATTGGGGAATATCCATGAAAACATACAATTTGGAACATGTTAAAAGTCTGAACAGATGAAGTCTGAAAGTCTAATGAAGCAGAACCATAACATACAGTAGCACTGTACTGTAGATACACATTAAAATGTTTGTCTCTTCTCATTGTACTTTGAATTTTTAGGCATCTCTCTATATATTGGAGAGAAGAATGTGCTGTGAAGTAGAAAAGGACAGTGATGCTCTAAAACTTAAATTGGGATTTATTTCTGTATACACTTGGTCCACATTGCCTTGTGATATATGCTAGCAACCAAAAGAATAAATGTAATGGAAATATGGGGTTTTTTTGTGATAGTATCAACTTTTTAGATGAGCAACTGGCTTGTTTATGTAGTAAGGACAGATTGTGATCAAAGAATCAATTTACAGAAAGTTTCAGTGGTACTGAGAAGATACATAAAAACAGAGAGTGCAACCAAATAAGAGGTATCTTAAGTCCAAAAAATTTGAATAGGCATCTTGATAATGGTGAACCAGAATGCCTTATACTGAAAAGCATATTTTGATTGAAAAAACCCCAAAACAAAACCAAGCCACCAACAAAAAACAAACGAAGAACAAGACAGCACCAGAAAAAACCAGAAACAAACATATGAAGTAACAAGAGGAGATACCTGGCTGGAAAGAGGGCACATTAGGTGATGGAGGTTGAAGAAATCTGGTTCAGTGGCTGCAGCAATTATTAAGGTTGATTTGCTGATGGAACCGATACTGAGTGTTGTGCAAGTACCTGGTGTTTACAGTTACATGGCTTCGTGCTGTAGCTGTGGTTCACGGGCTTGGATTTCATGGTTGTGCCTTAGCAACCTTAACTGTTTTTCAGTGTATGCTTTCTTAATTTACAAAAACATAAGAATATTTAATACAACTGTAAGTAAAATGTAAAACAGATACAAGAAAACAGTGTTTTTATTAACCAGTGAATAATTAACCTGTGGCCTCTATAGTGGTATTACTGGCAATGTTAGAGAGACCTGATGATTGTGAGAAGGTGACTAATTCAAAAAGTTAGAAGAAAATCGGGTAGTAAGGAGCCTTTTAATAAAATTTTTTTATCCCTCACTTGAGCTTTATTTCTGGGCTTAGAACAAATTATACTTTAACTCTTTAGACCCTGAAATAAATATTAACAGCAATATAAATAGAAGTATAGAGCTACAGAGCCAGAGGAGGTAATGAAAATACAATTAATTAAAAATTAAATTGATTTCATTTTTCTGGAGAGATGCAATAAAATACCATTATGTAATTAGGCAACTTGAGGAATGAAAAGCAACTCTGGAGAATACTAGGGAGGCAAACCAAAATTATGCACATTTAGGGTATTCAGCTTATAATTAATCTTCTTAAATGTAGCATATTAGACAATATTGTGGAGAATCTAAGAATACAGTGTGACAAATTCTCCACTCAGATTTCGAACTATAATGTACATTAATTGCTTTTCTTATCAATGCCACTCAGGTCCATACTATTTTTTTCTTTTTTTGGGGGGAGAATTTAGGATTTGAGACGACAATCCCCAAAATATGTCGTAATTATTCCCTTCAGATTTTCTTCTACTTTTCTGTATTTCATCTAGCACTAACCATAGTAGGGTAACCATACTGTGTCATCTTATTGGTCTAACAGGGAGAAAAAACATCTTGTTTCTGTTAAGTGATAGCTAATAAATGTGAAGTGAAACACATTTTCTCAAAACTTCTTTACTCAGTTCATAGGGGTGTAATCATGTTGAAACTACTTGTGCTAGATGGAAATAAATGTAATGTCTGTCTGGATATTTTTTGCTATAAGAGCAGACATAATTTTTCCTATATAAAATATTACATACACTTATATATGTGTATGCATTGAACATGCAAAATTTAGTGTATAATACGTTGATATGGCTGGGAGCCTTTCACATTCTCTTTTTCTTGTCTGTCTGAATTTAAAATTAAGGGTAAAGATCACATTTTGGTGGTGTTTTTGTTTGTTTTTAATTTTTCTTTCAATTTTAAGCAAAAATTAGGATAATAAAGGATTCATAGTTGTTTCCAGCATGCTTATGACCATTTCAATACATCCAGCTAAGGTCTGTAGAAGGGTCATTCAGATAATAACATTTGTAGAAAGGATTAATAATCCAAGTGAAACCAAAACCTATGAAGTTTGAATGGAAGAATACAGTGATTTGAACTGCATATTGTCTTCAGTGTCTCCTAAAATTTGCAGAATGATCAACTCATAATACTGATAGTCTGAATTATCTAGATGCAGTAAAAGATTATTTTACAGAAGTATATTCTGGTAGATGGTCTGGATAGAAGTTTTGTGCTAAATTTTGTGTGCCAGGTACTTGTAATTGAAAATTGCATTGTTTGTCCTGACTTACTCTTGTCCCACTCCATGGCACTCCTCCACCTCTTACCCCCTTCCCATCCACAAGTTGAAACAGAATTTCTCAGGCAAAATCCTGGTTCTTGATGGAAAAAATTGTTTTTTTCAGAATACATGCAGTTGATTCCAAATGACCCTTTTAATAAATAGCTTACTAATGCTCTTTATTTCTCTTCTTAGGTTTTAGCATAAAAGCAGTGCCATTCCAGAATGCAATTTTGAACGTAAAAGAGCTTGGAGGTATGGCATTTATTTTTTGTTTATAAAACATACAATGTCTAAATCTCATCATAACTGTCAGTTGTTTTAAATTGTTAGTTGTTGTAAGTTTCAAAATGGTAGATCAGTACAGCTGGATTTAAAAATCTCAGCAGATAAAGTTGAGAAAAGTTTTACAAATCCTGACCTCAAAAAACAAAGGGTAAAAAGCAGGAGGGGTGGAAGGCGTGTGGTATATCTCCTTAATGTAATTTCTTGAATTGCAGTGGTTAAGTTACACAGAAATACAAACTGGGCTGTAATTTTACTATGGCTCATGTGGCAGCTCAAGGAAGTGTATGTTCCTTCTGTTTATTGTATGTATAAACTTTCACTTATGAGAACTGGCTCAGGTAACTATGTGAACATTTGTCAAAACCAATATATTTACTGCACCACTGAAAGTGTTGCAAAGGCAGCCAACTTATAATGAGTTATATTCTTTGAGAACTGTTCTCTTGTTGGATTTATTGGATTTTGGAGCAATGGTTGTTTTATGGTTGTAGGATTTTAAAAAATTTTCTATATACAGGCAACTTATTTGGCTCCCTATTCTGACTCTGAGTCTCAAGTGAGGTTGTTTGTTACAAGCAAGAAAATACTCTCCTGATGAGAGTTCTTGTGGAATCTAATGTTCTTCTAATTTAAAACCCACTTCAATTCTCTTCATATTCTAGAATTTCTGTATATCTATATTATATTGTATTTTAGTATACTTTCTTATTACATTTAGTTAAATATACTAGACTTAATATTGAGGATATTTATTAGATTTTTCAGCAAGCTTGTAACCTCTCTTAAATGATCTGGGTTAGAATTTAACTTGGTTCTTGAGAAAAGTTTCAGGAGATCTATTTGCATGGTAGGTGTCTTACCTGAACTCGTTTCAAGGAGGCTTTGAGAGAAGCACATGTGGAAGGCATAGCGTTTCCTCTTACTACTACTTGTCCATGGATTTAAACATATTTTCCTGTTTGAGCATGCAATCTGTTAAAAAAACCCAAACAACCCAGTAAGTTTTCTTTCATAAAGGGACCAGTCACCAGAGATAATGTAGCTAGTGCTAGAGTGTATTATGTGCATTATGTACACTTTGTCAAAATGTCACTTTCTGGATGTTTTTAAAAGTAGGGTGAATCGTTTGCAGTCTGGTTTTTATGTTCTGCTACCTAAGCTATATGAAATATGTAATTCATGTAGGTAAATAAAATTTTTAATCAAGAATTTAATCTATGTATGCTATAGCAGAACCTTGTTAAAATTCTCGTAACCTTTTCTGATCATACACCTTTTATGCGGGTATGTGTTTTGAGAAGTCTTATCTTAGTGGAGCATTTTGGCTCATGATGAGGAGTTACCCAGAATGCTCGATTTGTTTTTTTAATCCATTTATCTCTTCTCAAAGACAAGGTTGTCAGAATTTTTTACTGCACCTTTTACTTCCTTTTTCCTTTGACTATGGGTGTTTGCATGTCTGTATTTAAAATTTATGTAATCTGATTTCTTATATGAAATATTGCAGAAAAAGTGCCAGTTCTGTTACCTTTTCATTGTCTAGGTAAGAAAGCAAAAGCAACCTTCCAAATGTTTGTTTTGTTCCAAAAGTTGATAGTCACTAGTGGTGATCCCCAGGGCTCCTTTTGAGTCCCAGTTTTGTTTAATATCTTTGTTGATGGTCTGGACAAGGGGATCAAGTGCATTCTCAGTTTGCAGATAATACCAGTTTGGGTGGCAGTGTTGCTCTGCTGGAGGGCAGGAAGGCTCTGCAGAGGATCTGGACAGGCTGGATCATGGGCTGAGGCCAATGGGGTGAGGTTCAACAAGGCCCAGGGCTGGGTCCTGCCCTTGGGTCACAACAGCCCCAGGCAGGGCCACAGGCTGGGACAGAGGGGCTGCAAAGGACCTGGGGGTGCTGTGACAGCAGCTGAACATGAGCCAGGCTGTGCCCAGGTGGCCAAGAAGGCCAATGGCATCCTGGCCTGGATCAGCAATGCTGTGGCCAGCAGGAGCAGGGCAGGGATTGTCCCCCTGTGCTGGGCACTGCTGAGGCCACACCTCGAGTGCTGTGTCCAGCTCTGGGCCCTGAGTGCAAGAAAGACACTGAGGGGCTGGAGAGAGTCCAGAGAAGGGCAATGGAGCTGGGAAAAGGTCTGGAGCACCAGTGCTGTGAGGAATGGCTGGGGAAACTCCTCAGCTGAGGGGGTTTTTGGTCTGGAGAAAAGGAACAGGAGACCTTACCACTCTGTACAACTGCCTGAAAGGAGGCTGTGGCTGGGTGGGGGTCGCTCTCTTGTTCCTGTCAACCAGCAGCAAGAGGAGAGGACCTCGCCTCAAGCTGCACCAGGAGATTCAGGCTGGACATCAGGAAGAATTTCTTCATGAAAACAGTTGTTAAACACTGGAATGACCGCCGAGGGAGTCACCATCCCTAGAGGTGTTCAGGAAACAACTAGACATGGCACTTAGTTCCATGATCTAGTTTACAAGATGGTGATAGGTCAAAGGTTGTACTTGATGATCTTAGAGGTCTTTTCCAACCTAAATCATTCTGTGATTCTCTAGTCAGCATTTAACCTTTTAGCTGAGAAATGTGTTTCTGTTTGATGGAGGAAAAACCTGAACTTTCTGGAGTAGGCATGGTTTCTCTCTTGCTTCTATATGAAAATAAACCAAAGAATTTTATATTTGTTACCCCTGTTGACATCACTGTTAAATTTTATTTTGGAATTTCTGCTTCTGGTGTTGAAGAGAAGCTCATATTTTACTTGATTTCTGCGGGTTTTTTTGTGTTATTCCTAGGTTTTGCCTTCAGTCATTACGCTATTGTTATATAATTTCTCTTTACTGTAGAGTGAGGGTCTTGTCCAGACATTTGATCGTGGAAACTTGAAAGAAGGCGTCTTTTCTGATGCCTTCTGTCTGCCTACACTGTCTGTAGTTCATGTTGCATACAGAGTGAAGTTCTATATAGTTTTAATTATTGTTGTTTTGTCTTTTTAGGTTTAGGTAACAGAAATCTTCATATATCATCATACAGTAACATATTAACAGCCAGTATTTAAAACACAGCAAAAGTTATACTGCTTAAGGTTCTTATATTCAGCAGCCAAGCATTTATGTGAAACAGATGCTGACTATGTAGTATCCTTTCTGTTTTGTTGAAGTAGTATTGTTCCTTGAGGTCAAAGATGGTGCTAGCTTTTACTGTGCTGGTTGTCTCCAAAGCTGATAATTAAGCCAGGTTTTATTTCTTTGTTTCTACAGGGATTGTAAATTTTCAGGCAAAATATATAGAACATAGTCTCTCTTCTTTAATCTGTTCAAGGACTGATTATCTCTTCATCCTCCTTTAAGATTTAGGGACAGGGAGCAAAGTTTGTTGTACTCTCTTTGCAGAAGTTTTTCTTTGAAGTACGTGATTCTAGAATATTAAAAATTCTGGGTTTTTTAATTGTTTTTGTTTCCTAAGACAGGAACCTGCAGTCCTAACAGAAAAGAAAGGGTTTCTCTAATTTGATAAATGGTAAATATTTTGTTTAAAAACATTGAATTTGATCCTGAAAAAGTAAGAATATATAGAAAGCTTTCAAATCTAACATTAGGCTTTCTTGAATTACTTGAAAAGAAAGTCTTGTTTTATTTGCTGACCAAGTTGAACTGCCTGTTCTCTAAGTTGCTATTTTGTTATACCAATAATCCCTTTCTTATCCTCAAGAAGCTAAANAAACCCCTTTTTTTCCCCAAAAAACTAAAAAAAATTCCCTTCCCCCCCCCCCCGAATTTGGTCTGTAAGATAATATGTATAATTTAAATTATTATGGAGATGTGCCATGCCCTAGTTCACATTCTTTCAGAATGTACCAGGACAATTGGAAATGTCTTTTTATTATGCACTTCAGCTGAGTAATGGCATGGAAAGAAACTACAGTTGTGATAATTTCCTCTTATGATGCAGTAATTTTTTGTGGGAACTAAGAATTCCAGACATTGTGCATGATGAACATAGAGAAGAGTGGGAGAAGACTAAAGATCAGGCAGATGATAATATTTGTTGTTTAGAAGGTTCTAACGGTGTTTTGCTGAAAAAACTCAGGGATGCTGAGATTGGTTCTCAAGATAGATAATGGAGGTGTAAAGGCAGTAGGAAGCTTTTTCTTTGGTTCTAACAAATTCCATCCTGGAGACACAGTGGTTGAAAGCACCATTTATTCCCTGGGGTTTTTTTTCAGTCATTTGTGGTAATGCTGTCAAAACAGAACATAAAGTTGTGGTTTAGATTTTTCTTCAGGCCTATATCAAGATATCTGGTAGTCAACTGAGAATTTTCACTTGTCCTTTTAGAATAAGTTTGGTATCTTGTAAATGCAGGCTTAGAAACTACAAATGGGATGCCAAACAATGAGCCAAGTCAAACTTAAAAGAATGATTCTGGATGTGAGCAGCTCTTCTTCTTACAAAATTTAAAAATACTAACAGCATGCTATAGGGTTTAATAATATTCCTTCTTTTATTTGTTAAAGTATATTGCATATGTTTGTGTTAGGTTTTGTGATACACCCTAAAGCCATTTTTTCAAACATAGAGAGTATGTGTTGTGTAGTCATATTGGAAAATTCATTTAAGACAAAAAGTCTGTTAAAAGCTTAGCAAGAGCAGAGTGGTTAATATCAAGAATGCGCTTGTCTCCAGTTGGTTGAGCATGCTCAGGAAAAGAGATGAGAACTTGCCTCCCCACTGCTGTTACTTCTTAAGCTTGATTACCAAAGTCATAAATTCACATTCTTAGGTCAGCTAAATTAATTGTCTAGGTGACAGCTTGAGAACAAATAGCTTTAAGTAGGCTTGGTTAAACAAAGCATGCGTATTTTGCCTTAATTTGGAGGTAAAGAGCACGGGGAGAAGCCACACTGTTGTGCAGTTGAATGCAGTTTCCAAGTTGAATGGAAAATATGAAATTCTGGAGAAGACAGAACAGTTGTCAGGTAGTATCTGGTAAATGATGGTTGTGCTCCATTATTGCTCTATTAACTGGAATTTAAAATCTAAATATTTTTTTGAAATTTCTCTCTTCCTTTGCTCTATGGAAGTAGAGTACTGAACACCCTTCTAACAACATAGAGCAGCTAACATTTCATCAACTTAGTCGTAAGAAAACTGATCCCACAAGTAAATACCAACCTACGTCATCTACACAGGAATGAAGTAACACAAAGCAGTAAAATCTCCATATTGTACTTGACTAAAAGGCACTTAGACACCTCTACAAAATCTGGTTGTGGAGTACATGCAATGCCATCTGCAACATAGCTGCATCAAACAGTTTACAGAATGTCTTAGCAGATGAAATTTTTAGATGACCCTGTTGAGCTGTCCACGCTGTGAGTTGCACAGACACATTCCACTTCCAAAAGCATTAAAATTAGATCTGTTTGCTATCAATAATGCCCACCCTGCTGTTCAAATGCCTAAAACTAGGCTCTGTCACAAGTTTTCCTAATTTCATAGACAAGAAAGATCATTTACACCTGCTTATGGACTTTTCTAATGTCAGTCTGAGGAAGCTCTAATTCAGCATAGTGGTCTTACCACTGTTCTTTGGAAATACTCTGCTTTCACTACAATTAGGTTTTTACAGTGTGAAAAGACAACCTACAGTTTGTCTCACTGCAAGTAGGCGCCATGCAAGCAGTGCCTATCACAGCTGTGTAAATAGGATAAGCAAAATACAGAATTTCCTACTAAAGCTTTTTGTGGGTGGGGACTGGTTGTTTGTGAGATATTTTGTGGAGAGAAAAGCAGAGCATTTGGTTTGCTTAAAATTCTCTGTTTCTTGTTGGGCTTGCAATGCTATTTTCTTCAGGCAGAATCAAAGGAGAGAGTGCAGCAGCTTAGGGAACACCCCTCCCTGCCCCCCCCCTCCCCCAAGGAAAAAAAAAAAGTTTTATCTTTGATTCTAGACAGCTAAAACTTTAAGCTTCTGTGGGCCAATTAGCACAAAGGCGAAACAGAAATACATAGAAATACACAACTGTGGTCGACTTGCTTCTTCTTTTGTATGCCTACTAGTTTGAAGTGCCATAGAGAAAGATGTGTCTTGAGCTTTATTTGAGGTTAGCTGCACTGTTATCAAAGCTGTGACTACAGCTCAGGGGAGGGTACATTTGAACCTTGCTGGTTGCTGGCAGCAGTCCTACTGTGGAGTTGTGCCTCTGCTTCTGAGACCCTGGCTGTCTCAGAGTCCTCTAACAAATGTGGGAGAAGGACAGATGCAGAATATCTTGTTGCCAGCCAGCCTTTGCTAGCCCTAGAGGGCATACTGTGTGTTTGTGAATTAAAAAATAAACAACCCTAAACTCATTTAAAAAAAGCAGTGTTGAAGAATGGCTGTCTGTGCCACCTGATGCAAACTATTAGATCTTTAGATATCGGGCTTAAATAGATGTTAAAGCATATTGCAGAGCACACATATCCTTCTCTTTCTTTTAAATTAATTTGTAAATTTTGTTAATGAACTTTATAATGAATTTTATGTTCTTGACTAGAACAGGAGATATTTGTTTCAAGTTGCAAGTTTTATTTTAACATGGTAGTATAATACACACAACCAAGCAGATCAAACTGACTTTCTGCAGGCAAGTATAAATATAATGTTTTTAAAACTTCCAAATGCTTGAGACCCAAATGTTGTTCCAACAGATTTAAATATCAGAGTAAGGTGGAGATTCAGAGTTGGAAACAGCACTTAAGTTAGCTAATAGGGAAAATACTGAAGGCTTGACTTCCAGATTAGTCTCACTGGGAAAGCCTGGAAGGCAGACAAGAGATGACAGAGATGGTTTCCATAAACTTTGGTTTGATAAGGAAAATAAAATTAAGTACCATAAACTTATATGCATTTCAGATTTTGTGTGTTTTGAATACAAAGGCAGAAATGTTTTTCCTTGACATTTTTGTAGTTTTTCCCCCTTCTATGCTTTTTTTTCATACTGTATCTGAATTGCTGCAGTGAATATAGCTGATTTGGCAATCTCAAAATATTCCTCTTTCTGGAGAAAAAGTGCCAATCTCCTGCTGCCATGTTTTGTGCATTGCAGGATTGCACTACCTGAAAGCCCTGAACCTGAAATAGGCTGTGATCACTTGGTGGTAGACCCTAGAAAGCAGAAGTCCTGGGGCTGTTGAAAATAGAGAAGGTTTTAGTTTAGCATCTGTGTTGTCACAGTAGCCATACCATACAAAGTAGCCATAGAATGGTGGCTTTAGGTAGACATTACACCCGTGAAAATGTTTCTCTCTCTATGTGGATGTTGCTGTCAGATGGGACAAAGTCCATGCACATTCATAGCAGGTATCTTAAACAGGATTTATAAATTTGTTTGT
>VWYP01009829.1:2803-40093 GCA_013400435.1 Pycnonotus jocosus | reverse complement strand
CATGCAACAGATGAGTGGTTTCAGCTCAGTTCTCATGTACCATTAAAGGGTATTGAGCCAGGATCTTTGCGTGTTCGAGCACGATATTCCATGGAGAAGATCATGCCAGAAGAAGAGTACAATGAATTTAAAGAGGTATGAACTTAAGTTTAACCGTCCATGGTTTATCTGTCAACACCAGTTTTTTTCATTGATTGAGAGGGGATCTCAGTAACACTGCTTGATGTAATCAAATAATATTTTTAAGTGACAGCTATATATATAGATATATAATATCATATTTTTCCAAAGCTGTTATATGTAAGGAGAAGCTTCTGAATACTTCAAAATTGTTTTTCTTTCAGCTTATACTCCAGAAAGAACTTCATGTAGTCTATGCCTTATCACACGTTTGTGGACAGGATAGAACACTGTTGGCTGGCATTTTACTGAAGATTTTCCTTCATGAAAAGCTTGAGTCCTTGTTGTTGCGAACACTAAATGACAGGGAGATAAGTATGGAAGGTACTGCACTAAATCACACAAATGCTTACTGGAATTCTGGGCAGGTGGGGAGGAAGGGTTATGTTGCTATCTGTTTTTTCCTCCTCCTTTAGTTGCGGCTTATGTCAAAGAGTAACCATGTTCTTCCTCTCTTTTTGATGTCTCCTTTTCTCAGTTTTTCCAATTTCTTTTTTCAGATGAAGCTACTACCTTGTTCCGTGCCACCACTTTAGCAAGCACACTTATGGAACAGTATATGAAAGCCACAGCAACAAGTTTTGTTCATCATGCACTGAAAGACTCCATATTAAAGATAATGGAGAGCAAGCAGTCCTGTGAGGTGATACCTTAAACTGTATCTTAAAACATTTTGATTTGTTGACATAATAATCCATTGGTTGTTAAGTGTTGTGTTTACATTCAATATTAGTTGTAGAGACATTTAATAATCTCTTAGAATTAGACTTTGTTGTCATCAGAAATACAGGAACTGATTTCATTAAGAGATGTTTTAATATTTTTTCCTGGATTTTGGCTTCAAACATTATTCATAGTAGGACTTGCCAAGTTTTTTATTCAAAATTTATTTTAATAATTTAGCAGGCTGTTTATGACTGTTATGTTTATGGCTGTTACTGAATGTCCTAATCTAAGTAGCTCTTGTTAAACCCAAGATATTGTAGAAATCAAGGTCTGAACTTCTGTTTTAATTGTCAAATTCCTGATACTAAATGGTTGTTATTGATCCTGAAACTCTTTTTAAAATGACTCTCCTAACTCCTGTGTTTCACTTCATTGTGGAAAAGATGAGAGTCATCAGAAATTTGGATTGAGAGAAACAAAAAAGTCACACAGATGAAAACTGATGAATATCCAAGTTGATAAAAGCCAGATATGTATATTAGAACTTAAAACTGTTGCTTCACATTTCCTGACAAGCCACTGAAACATGCTTGAATTCTGTAAGAAACTTATACAGCAGCAGAATATTTGATTTTCTTTGAAATTCAGTGTGTAATATTCATAAACTATATATGTAGTTCTAGATAGAAGAAGAAACCTGATCTTTTTCTGTTTTAGTTAAATCCTTCGAAGTTAGAAAAAAATGAAGATGTAAGCACTAATTTGGCACATCTACTCAGTATACTTTCAGAATTGGTGGAGAAGATATTCATGGCTGCAGAGATACTTCCACCGTAAGTTGGCACTTTTCAGATTTATATTTGAAAATTCCCATTTCCATTAATTACACTGCACTCTAAAATTATGTTCTTACTGATTTATCTTTGTGTTCCTATATAGACATAGAGGAAAATAGATGGAGGAAAATAACATTTGTGGTAATTAATAGTGTTTTACAAAAGCCTCTGGCTGGCACATTTGGTTTTATTTTAAAGTAGAAGCTACTAGACTCGAGATCAGGGACAAAGTAGTAATAAAATAATTAATCTCATATTTTTACAAAAAGGTAGAAGAATAGTGGTAGTTGGCAGACAATGACATGTATTTGTCAGTCTTTCTCCTCTGAGAAAGAGGTGGAATTATTAGCAGCATATTAAAAATAAAGGTAGGTACTAATAGTGATACCATGCTATGCCTGTTTTTGTCTGCTAGGGAAATGCAGAGGCTGTTTTTTCCCTGCTTCTTTAAATGGTAAATAACTTGTTTTCATACCTTATATTTGAATCATCTAATAAAAAGTGGATAGTACAGAGTTTCCTCTCATAGTGTCATTAGCTTTTAAAGTATATGAAACCCTCAATTTTGAGTCATTGGAGTAGCATGGAATTTTCTTTTGTTTAGTCATGGCAAGGTTAGCATTGAAAATCATAGTCCTTTTAAGTGTGTGATGAAGTAATCAACATTTTCTGAAATACACTACAAATGTCCCTTTTTTTTAAATGGGAGAGGACTATTTGCTGTGGTGCTTAACTTTTTTAGCTTTTTTCACTATATGTCATGTATAGAAAGAAGATTTTTTGTTGTTGTTGTTTAGTTAAGAGAGAAACTAAAAGAAAAATCAGCAATCAAAATGGTCTTTCTTCAAAAAGGGAATACTACTTAAAGAAACAGTTACAAAACATTTAATGCAGATCTGAATGATCACAGAATTGCGCAGATGGCTTTTCCATGTAATTTTTAAATTTACTTTTTAAAATAAACTTTTAAAATAGATTTTTTATACATTTGTTAATTTGAACTGAGAGTTCATTTATAATTTAAAGATTTGTCTAAGTTATTAATATAAAGTTGATAATCTGCATCAAGTAGGAGGTTGGTCTAGGTCCTTTCTGACCAGCTTTTTTTGATTCTGTAAGTTTAATGGAATAAGTGATTAGCAACTATTTCTGCAGGACGCTGAGATATATTTATGGGTGCCTGCAGAAGTCTGTTCAAAACAAATGGCCGTCTAATACTACCATGAGAACCAGAGTTGTTAGGTAAGTTACTTGTCAACCTTATTCTGGAAGTATTTCTTTCAAGCCTTGTTGAAGACATACTTCAGTGTGCTTATCTATATTTCTTTCAGTGACAAAACTGCAGTGTTTAAGATATTTATGATGATGAAGCACAATGTCCCAATTAAACATAGAGCTTGCTGGATTCTTTGTTTTGTTCTTAGAACCTTGCCAGAATTGATGTAGCATAGAGGTCAGTATAGCTTCACTTAATGGTTTTAACTTTGAATTCACAGTACTACAGCCCCGTCATGTTGAAATATTCTGGAGCTCCTGTGAAAATGCTGCTGGAGGTTACAGAACCTGGCTGTTCTGAACTCACACCAGCTACCAAAACTCCAATCTACATTATTAAACCAGCACAATTCAAAAGTTTTAACTCTGTTCATTGCCAGGACAAGTCAAACAAAAATGTTTGACAAAGCTGTGGTCTTGACACTTCTTCTAAACGTGGTAGGGATTTTAAGGGTGTTGATTTGCGGAAATCAGGACTTAACAACCGAAGTTGTAAAGCGGTATGTTCTATTTCCAGCTGGGATGCAATGGCATAGCTTCCCCAAGCCATGTTTACATACCTGGTCAAGACAAAGTCTGGGTTTAAATACACATTGATCTCACAAACTTGCACCCTCCTTACCTGCCTATTCTCTGCCTTTTCTCGCTTCATATTCTAATTAGATGCCACACCTCCTGGTGGTCATGAGTTGGGGTCTTGGGAGGAAGGCCAGCGTCTTCCTCAGGTGTTCATTGGTTGACCTTTGCTTCTGGGCAGGTGCAGTGGAGGTTTGGCTCTTTTTCAGGTCACTTTGTTCTTACTAGAAACCAGGAGCCTGACTTTGCTGAATTCAAGCCATAGCTTTCTGCTTTATTGATTTTTCACTCCATACCTAAGTCTTGCTTTACTGAATTTTCACAATATACATCTTACCTTAATAGTTTTTTGCTAGCAACTAAATTCCTATGTGTGCTGCTACCAGTTTACCACATAACAAGTTACATTCTATATGCTGTTACAAGTTGTTCTACTTTTGCAAAAATCATTACAAAATTTTATATATTTCTGTTTGCCCTTCATATGCTTAAGCTTATTATATGCTTCTAAAATTCTGAATTTCCATAGCCATATATGTTCCCCATCTCAGTATCAGAGCCACAGCTTTCCTTTTTGTGGTGTCAGGCAGTTGTATGGTTAGCAGAGGTTAATGTCCCATGGAGGGATCTTTCAGAGCATTTGTCTTCGGCTTGTATTTATCATTTCGACACCAGAAGCCTTATGTGTTCCATACTGTGAAGCGGCATTGCCTTCAAATGGAAACTGCTCCTACTTTGAGAGCACCTTTTACTCTGAGGGGCTAAGCTGCTGGAAGGCTGTAAAGGTCAGTAGTGAATTCCGTACCTCTGGCTGTTCCTCCCCAGCTCCAAAGAGGACCATGCGGCTTTCCTTGGTGGACACCACAGCTTACTTTCAGAGTTTTCCCAGTGGTCTCCACTGGATGCTAAAAATAGTTTATCGCTTGTTTTTGTGGTGTTCCATTTTCACAAGTAGATACCAGAGATTTCTCTCTGGAATGCAGTTTCACAGCCTTCAGTGATGTTTATTACTTTCATTGCACTGTTTTTGGTTTAAGAATGATTCAATATTCAAAGCCAGATGGACAACTTCTTGTGGGTATCTCCTCTGCTGTATCAGTCAGATGTGCTGCCATTTCTATCTGGTTTAAAATTCCCATATAGATATTTGCTCTTTCCTCATTTAGGCGGGTTGACAAAGGTAAGGAGCATCAGATCTTCCCTATCAGCAGGGTCCCTGCTGCATGTGTACCTTGCTGGCCTTCAAATTTGGGCACTTCAAAAGAGTGATTGGTGCATGTGCCATGAATTCAAAATTAATTACTGACTCGTAGCTTTGAATTCTCACCAGAAGCAGAAAGTATTTTAATCTAACCTCTGGCCAAGAACTCTTTTCTTACCAGACCATAACTCGTGTTTCTTAGAGAGATAAGATACATTTACAACAGAACATACTAGGTGTCTTCGACTTAGAGAAGGTGCATCAACCTTACTACTGTTTGTCACTTTAAAGAAATGTGGAAATATCCCTGTGTACTTTACAACAGGTAAAGGTTCCCTTCCTCCTTTGATTAGGAGTGAGGCTCTGGTATTACTGTGGTGAAATCCAGCCTGCTGGTGGTGTCCAAGACCAAAATGATAGATATTTTAGGTTGATTTGTTTATGTGTCACTTCATTGTACAGCAGTTAGCTGGAGTTGAGGTTAGTCATCACCTGAGTGATGATTTTTACCTCTGGTCTTAACATTTCTCATGCTGCTGAAGCCAATTCTGGGTTCCTGTTGAATGAATTCCTAGTTCTGCAGTTAGAACAGAGCAGTTAGAACTCTTATTCCAGCTTTTAAAATGGCAGCAGTTCTTTCATGGTGAAAAGTAGCAGTGTACTAACATCAGGATAGTGGATCAGCTGAATCTGACCTAAAGGTGTGCTCTACCAGGAGACACCTTTTTGCCCATCCACTCCTGTGCTCTAGCTTACAATAGCTTGGGGAGCATTGTAGTAGCTTGTAGTAGCAGACAGTGGAGAATTTTTGGGAGGTCAGAGACCAAGGGCAGCTCCTTTTTGAGGCAAGCATGGTCTGGGATTGGCTTCACTATTACTTGGCAATTAATTTCTTCCTACACAATTTCAACCGTTCACCTTCACTGGGAAATCAATGCGCCTCTTCTTTCAAATTTCATTACAGTTCATAGCATGATTGTCATGCAGAACATAGTTTATATTTTTACAGAGCACAGGCTAATTTATTGGTGTTTGTCTCAACAGGATCAGACATTAACTTTATTCTTGAAAGACTACACAATTTTACATCAATTTTTAATGGTTTTGAACAAAATACAATTTTATTTCATTTCAGTGGCTTTGTTTTTCTTCGACTGATTTGTCCTGCCATCCTGAACCCAAGGATGTTTAATATCATCTCAGGTGACTATGTGCTTCAGATCAAATCTATACTTTATGCAGCAGGAGACATGAAATCACTATAGTATCTAATGTAGCAAAACAGGAAGTTTTTTGAATGCTATGTTTCAAGTCAAGTTATCCACCTCATTTGGCTGACTTCTCCTTAGGGTATACGTTTTACACCCTCAAAGGCTTTATTGTGGATATCTCCAAAGTAATTTTAAGGTCCAAAAAAAAATCCATTGTGATATTTAATAATAATATTTTAAGTCAAGTCTAGCATTGTTTAATGTATTTTAGCAGTGTGAAAAATGTAATTACGGGAACTTCAGATGTCACTTTCAATAACAGTGCAATGCTAGAATTAACAGCTGAATGCAGTGGTATCTCTGAAATACACAAGATTTAGAAAGTTGGTATGTGTCTACAGAGCTTGGAATACATTTGTGCCCCTAGAAAACTATTCTTGAACAATTTTTTGAATGTCCTGCTTAGATAGCTTCCAACCATTACAGTGGTGTTTTGACTCATTAAATACAGTTGATTTTGGATACAGAATCTTAAAGATGAGAGAGGGGTGGCCTTCACAAAGGGTGAAAAATAGGAAATAAAAGAAAAAAAAAATCTGGTTCAGAAAAGCTTTTTTCTTTATTTAAAGACAGTTTTTAAGACAATGTGGCATGTTTTCTGCCATCAGTCTTTAAACTGTAATAAATGAGAAGGACTGTGAAAAACGAAGTTCCTTTCACACAGTAATCATTTCTCTGCATGCTTTGGAGAAAACACTTAAGAAACACGGCCTAGAACAAGTGATAATTTCTTTGGTATTTTATTATCTTTGGGCAGTTTGCAAGTTAGGTACCTCCTAATTAGGCTGCACTGTGATGGCAGGTGTAAAGAACTACTTACAAATTTGAGTAATGCCTTTTGAGCTTGTCCATTACAATCCTGCTGAGCTACCTCCAGCTAGAATTTCAACTACTGTTAAGGGAAACTTACAGACCATATAACCCTAAAACCCTGTCAGTGGAATGCTTTCAACCAAGCCATTTACCTTAACTGGAGAGAAAAGTAATTCTGCGGGATACTGTCGGGTAACATTACTTGTTGGAGAAGGAAGTTCTAACTGACTTAAGTGGTTAGCATGAAGTGTTTATAGTCACAGTGATTACGGACTAGAGATTCATGGAAATACAGGACACCACTGCATGTAACACTCACTCTGTTTTCCTGCTGCCAGTAACTTAAACTTGTATAACTTGTCAGTACCCACTTATGTGGGTATAAGCAGATAAGGAAGATGTAAACGTTATTTTTTTAATTTCAAAGGTAAATTTTTTAACAAGCAGTCCTCCATTCAACAAAACTCAAGTTTTGAGAAAATGGTTATCATTTCGGGTAACTCTTAATAACGCTTACTTATTTTGCCTTCTTGTTCTGTGTGCTACTATTACAGAAAATAAGATGATCAGATTAACATGGCCTGTGGACATTACAAAAGCAATTTATTTTACTTTACAAAGTGACATCTTTCACATGGAGTTGTTTTATATTAAAAAGAATCTGTAAGAACATGAATGGGAAAAGAAATTATTTTCATGTGACTGCTGTTAATTTTAAGTGTAATGGCCAGTGACTCTCTACTTTGCATTCCTGCCAGATTCTCCTTCCCCCACTGCTGCAAGAACACTGACGCTGGTCGCCAAGTCTGTGCAGAATTTAGCAAATCTGGTTGAATTTGGAGCTAAGGTGAATATAACTGTACCTGTAGAGAACAACCTAGAACTGTGTTTCCAGTACACTTTTCACATGTTCTTGTTCAGTGAATGCAAAAAATTTGTTGCTATTTTCTCATGCAGAACATATGACTTTCTCTTCCTCTACTTTGACCCTGCATTTATCACTTGCTAGATTGTTATTTTCTGTGGTACAGCACATAAAAGCTCTCCTGCTTGTACTGTCATACTGCTAGCCGTAATGAGTAAGCTGTAGGTCAGGTGTACCTCTTGCACTTTCAAACCCAAGCTTTCAATAAAGTTTCTATTAAAACACTAAGAGAAAGCCAGGAGTAACTGGTCTGTTTCCAGGCTGAAACATTGCTAAAAATAAATCTGTTGATTTAAGCATAGTTAACATGACTTCAGGCTGGCATGAGAAGGTTGTTTCTCTGACACACAGAACTCTGAATGTAAGAGTTAATGACAAAACAGGAAAGGCGCCATTTGTTTGTGATGATATCTCTGAACACAGAGCATCTGTTCAGTGCAAACAGGTATTTAGAGACACTCACCTTGATGCCAATTTGTATCTGTATGCATGGGTAAGAAAAATTCTGAATCACAGGTTCACAGTCTTCTAAATACAAGAAAATACCAAAATCTGTAGTCTTTTGATTGGCTGCATACCAGACACTAGAAGTACACTTGAAAAAAAGATAGTATTATTCCAATTCACATACTTATTTTGCAGTGTCATCTGCCTGACTGCACTGTGTTTGCCTCAGATGTGATATTTATCTTGGCACTGATTTGTTAATGAATACTTTTTAAAATTACTAGGAGCCATATATGGAAGGGGTAAATCCATTCATCAAGAGCAACAAACATCGCATGATCATGTTCCTGGATGAACTTGGGGTAAGTCAATTGAAAAATACTTGCTGAAGTTACATAGCAGAATTGTAATTAAAATTTTTTACACCTCTTATTAACTAGCTCAGCAATTAATCAGCTCCCACATAATTTTGAATGCTTTTATCTGAGTAGATTTTAAAATACTTATTTAAAAATTGCTGGTCTGTCATATGGAATTAAAATCACCAAGTATCTTCTTAAGACTTTATTAATATAGTGCCTTTCTAAATGTGAGAAGCTGAAGTAGATTCTATAGCTATGAGATTAGAGATTTTGGGCAAAAATACAAACATGTTTTTAAACAAGTTTTTATATATTTGTCACATGGTTTTGACTGAAATTAATTTTTCTTCAAAAATTATTAGGTTGAACTTCAGTTAGCAGTGGCAAAAGCTTTACTACATGCATTCTGCATATTGTAGTTTGAAAGTGAACTGCTGTCAATGTGTCATTTTCAAGTTGTGACTGTTTTGTGTGTGATAGCTTTAACAGGAGTTAGGGCTTCATGTTTTATATATATGTATTTTAAGTCCAATGATTCATTTTTAAAAGTGAGATAAAAAGAATGTGCTAAGCATCCTGAATTAATCCTTTAGAAGTGAAGTCACCTAGAAGACATCTCAGAACACTTAACAAGTGTGGCATTTGAGTAGGTTCCAGATGTCATCCGTTTCTGATTAAATTACAACTTCTGCATATTACGGTATATCAGTTTGCTTTAAATGACAGATTTTACATGAGGTCTCTGATAACGGTTGAAAATACCTGTTGGATTATTCTGTTTTAATTGCAGCATTATTAGTTTATCATCAGTTTCATGAGTTACATGATAGGTAACAGCAGTTTTTGCTGCATTTTGTTGCTCTTCTGTCATTTAAAAAAGCTCCTGATGGATGGATTTCCTCTTCATTTAGAGGGTTTGAGTCTCCATATGCTGTAGGTTTCTGATCAGCTCAAAGGCAGAGCAATTCCAGATCTTGAAGTAAGAATCTTGCTAGTGCTGCAGATTGCAGTATACTCACAAAACACATGCCTGTGAAGAGTAGAAAATAACTAGATAATTAAAAATAGAAAGATGGACTGACAGTTTAGCTGGAAAGACCAAAATTGGTCTTGGTACCCTAAATCTCCTGTCTTCTGTTTTGTTGAAGAATGTTCCTGAGCTTCCAGACACTGCAGAGCACTCTCGAACTGACCTCTCCCGTGACCTGGCGGCCTTGCATGAGATCTGTGTGGCACACTCAGATGAACTCCGGACACTCAGCAATGAGCGAGGGGTGATGCAGGTGAGTTAACACAGACATATCACAGGTAGGGGTGTAGTGTCCTCAGTTACTCTTCAATACTGGGATTCTTTTGTGGTATTTTTGTAGCAGTAGGTCTGATGTTGTATTTCACCAGGAGGTTATTAGCTGTGAAGGAAATACTTAATCCATAGTTTTGTTCCCTTGTGCATCAAAACCGATTGAGTTTGGGTGGTTTTTTTAAGTTTTATGGGGAAGCCGTAAACCCACAAAATTACTGTCTCCTGACAGACTGTCTGGGTCTTAGCATTCAGATCTGGTTTTTTTTCAGCTGAGAACTAAATTCACTTTAACTTTCTAATAATACCTCATTTCTGCTTCCTACTTTGCCAGTACACTTGTATGCTTGGCAAACTCTGCTGGCAAACTGTGACTGTGTGTTAGCTGTTAGCTGTACACTTCCTCCACCTTCCTGTTAAACACAAAGAAACAAGAAGATGCATGAGAGGAGAGGCAAAGTCCATAAACTTGTTTTAAGACTACCCGTATTGACTAGGTAATCAGACATTTTATCTTCTTAGTAAAATACTTAAACTACCGAGTTGCAGGTCTGATAGGCTGGTGCTGAAAATGCTGCTCAGAGGCCTTTTCTGTTTCCAGCAGCCAACATGTAGTTTTACTGACTCACTCTCTTTTTCAGCACGTTCTTAAGAAGCTTTTGGCCATTACTGAACTGCTACAACAAAAACAAAATCAGTATTCGGTGTCTAACAACATCAGGTAGCAGCCCTCTACCTGAATTCTGCATGGATCCAGCATGCCCAACATGGCAACTCTCACCAGTATCACTTTCATCTTGCTCTTGCCAAAAATAGCACACCCTGTCACATTCCCAGTGATGTGTGAACTATGCAAAAAGAAAACAAAGATCCTGTTGGTGAATGATTGTACCAGCAGCTTTTTTTAAGCTATCTGTGCAGGACATTTGCACTTTTTTTTTCCACTTGGAAACAGTTTTCACAACCTCTGAGCCTTGGTGTACAGTTCACCTTCCACAGAGAACATGCTGTGACTGTGTCTAGGACTTTGAAATTTTCAGCACCTCTGATTGCCAAAGTTTTTGCTGTCTGATTGGAAAAGAATTATCAACTGACATGAGAACAAAGGCGTTGTTCTGACAACCACCTGTAACTGGATAACATTTCTTACTGTAATTTCTGACTGGTTACAATAATTATGACTTTTGACTGTTTCAACCACTTTTAACTTGTATTTACAGTTTCCAGAACTTGATGTTATGGTAGGAACAACCTTTACTGTACACTTTTTATACCATGCTGTTTCTCTTGCTGGAATGATGTTGAAAGAGAATAGGCAGAATGGGTCTTGTCAGCTTTATTTTTTTGATGTGCCACTGATTCAGTCTGAATAGTTCTTCCATCAAGAACTGTATATCCAGATAAATCACAATGCTTTTGTAAAATGTTTACAACAGTAAATAATTTGAACTCAGTAAATTTATTGATTATTATATCAGACATGCATGCATTCATTAAACCATTTTATAAAATAGGTATTGTTTGGTCTTTTTTGTACTGTAAGTCTAGCATAAATACTATTTTTATAAGTGAAAAGTAAGTTTTTAAAATAAATCAAGCTGCATATCTCTTTCTCTATGGAAACTGGCTAACTGGCTGCTGTGAAAATTCTTTAGTGTCTGCACTGGTGATGTATTTTGCAGTGTTCACACTGTGTCACTTTCTGAGCATGAGTCCTCAGACAGCATTACCTTCTCTCTGTGCGTTAATTTGTACAGCATTGGGTGAAAAAGTAGATGTGTTAAAACACCTTGGGTAGGTTGAGATTTAATAAAAAGAAATTCTTCCCTGTGTGTTGGGTGAGGCACTTGCAGAGTGCTAAAGAAGCCAGTGATGCCCCTGCGAAGTGTTGAAGGTCAGGCTGGATGAAGCTTGGAGCAACCTTGTCTAGTGGAAGGTATCCCTGCCCATGGCACTGCCATGAAGTGTTAAAAAAACTGAAAAGTACAATGTGCTGTTGATTTAGAGGGTATTTCATTATCACCATGTGTTGCATTCTAGGCAGTGATACAATAGGGAATAAAAAATTCACTGACAAGACTTATGAGATAACCACTTAAACATATGAACAGTGTTGTAAACCCTTTTTTTTTTCCTGTCTATCAGAACTGCCAAATCAATGTCACATAAAATCAGAGACTTTGCTTTTCCGTCTTTGCTGTAGTATTACAGTGGTTCTTGCTGTGTTGCTCTGGTCTCCAGCTGGCAGAGCTTCTTGAAGGTGAGAGCTCCCAAATGGCACACGTATGGCACTGGGCAGACACATGTGATGTTCTTCCATAGTGACAATATACCTGTTTGCAAGACCTTGTTACTAGAGAAGTCTTTTCTTAGATTGTCCCATAACCCTGTCAAGCCTATATTAAACTGCAATTAACCTGTAATTAACCTTTCTTTCTGCCCTACTTAAATCTTTAAAAAGAAGTGTATAAAAGGGATTATTTTGTGGATTTAGTTGCTTTGGTATAGGCAATACAACATGGTGAAAATAGAAACCAGAAGACAGAACTGCCTACCTGATTTACCTGTTACAAACAAAATGCAGCAGAGAATGAAACTGGGGAACACACAAAGCTGCATGTAGGTGTGGGTATTGTAGGACTGTAACAAGGTGTATGAAAAGGAAATAAATCAGCTGGTGCTCTAACACTACCACACACCACATCAAACCGTTTCTGAACCAAAAACCAAGGTCAGACTTCTTGAAGCATTCTTGCTACTGTTGGACCTGTAACGGATAAGGGTTTAATGGAACCACAGCTTACTCTTTTAGGAAAGGAAAAGCTTTACTGACAAGGTAAAAATTAACAGCACAAAGACCTTATGACACATAAGAAGGAACCTGTGGCAGGCGGAGTCACACCTGACACCAGAGAGTTGTTCCTGCAGTAGTAGGAGTCCCATCTTCCTTCAAAGTAATGCTCAATCCACAAGATCATCATCAGTCCACTCTTCCTAATGGAAGGAAAAAACACAACACCTTGAGTGACATCTGTGTGTGGTGTGCTCCTTATGGTCTGGATTCCAGAAGACTATAAAATATTTTAACTTGGGGCAAGTCAGGCCTGAAACCTTAAAGCTAGTTATCCATACCTGTGCTTACAGTCATGGACACAGAGTCCTGTTAGCAGCCCCTTTTCAGCACCTCTCTGAGATAAAGAAGCATGAGCTTTATGTTGGGTAACTATGTAGAGATTTCCCAAACAGCTCATACTGCACCTTCTGCTATTGTTGTGTGCTTTTCTTGGCTTTGTCACCTCGGCAGCTGAGTCACTTCAGTTGAACACCTCTGTTCAACCATTTCTTTTTATGTTTTTTCTATCATTTCACACTGATGAGCTTGTCCTATCACTTCTGGCTTTCCTGCTGATACTAACCTTCAGCTGCGAACAGTTAAACGCAGAAACATCTTAGATCAGAACTGATTGTGCACTTGTAGACTACAGTCTAGTATCCTATATATCCTGTAGCTAACTACAGGATTAATGAAGCCATTAATAAGGTATGAGCAGTTTGCACACTGTGCAAGCTTTCAAAAAGTTAAGCACACTTCCTCCTGTATGATCTGTTCTTTCATGTGGTAGTTACTCAGAAATGAAATTACACAAGTAGAAACTCAGTTTCATATACATCAGTAATGAAAAATCCTAAGTTTCAGGATCTTTCAAACTGTACAAGAATCTATCATGAAGTGCTGTAGGCTGTATGAATATCCTATCAGGTTATGTGGAAAATAATTACAGATATGAATTAAAAAGAAACTCCAAAATCAAAACTGCCTCAAACCGTAGCAGAGTAACTAATACAAATTAAACTGGAGCATGGAACAAGTAAAACGCCCAAAGTGCATATGAAGCTGTTTTCTAAATTATTTTGTCATAAAGTGAAAAATTTTCCAAATGCCTGCTTTATGGAGTTGCCAGCTGCAATATATTTTTGGAGACCGGCATTTAGAGTAAAAGCTAATCAAACATTTTGCAGCAATAAAATAATTACAAAGTAAGTTCAAGGTCTCACATTTTGTCAGACCATACCTTCAATGCCGATTTTATTATAATCTTGTTTAAATAATTTTTCAGATTCTAATTTGACACTATAGCATCTACCTACTATGATAACCTCTAATAGCAAAAGACAAATCTTGTCTTTTTTCTTCAGATTTTGATAGGTGACCCTCTTCAGGTGTTAGCACGTTTTTCTAAATGTCATACATAGTGTGTCTTAGACTACCAGTATCCAGTGTCTTTAATATCAAGATGAGTCCAGTGAAAAAGGGTTCTTCACCTCTGCCAGCATGGCGACTCTCCAATTTCCTGTCCACGTTACAAACAAAAGCTCTGGAAGGTGTTCATCTCAGATGTGAAGGACAACCTTAATACTGTTTTTATTTGTTGAGTCACTCTTGTCAGTTTATATCCACCCTACTTATACCTGGTCTTATAACACAAAGTACTAGCTACCCATCTGTAGTTCACGCAGCCTTGTTAACAAATTGTCTGACATAAATTTAGGCCAACACTCTGCACTGCTTTTAGAAAGAAACCACATTAAGTAAATAAAAACTTTCAAAGCACAAGAAACAGCAGGAAGCATGGGTCTGCATGTTCATTCCCCTGTCCACAAAAGACAGGGGTGTTCCAGAACACTTCCAAGCACAGGTGAGTATGAAACCTGGCTCATTTGAAGTGAAAAAAAAAGTTGAAAAAGGTTCAGTTTGAGCAACAAGTAAAATTTTATTACAGATGGGTAAATATATCTCACTAGCTTTGTCACTTTTGTCTTGGCATTAAGGGTGAAAAAAAACACAAAAAAGTTTGACAATAGGTTTACTGACCTCATCCATTTTAGATTTCTTTGTGACATATTCATCATCTTCATAACCTTTCCTCTTCTTCCTAACCCAGAAGAAAAGTGAAATGCTTATGTATTTTTATAAGTTAAGACTCTCTTTATCTGACCCCAGGGTTACATTATGGGACATACCTGTTCCATAAAAAAAAACTATCAAAGCCTTGGCATGCAGCTTGCTGGAAGTTCAGGGTGCAGATTGAAGTGCAATGGTCAGAAAAGAAAAATCAGGAAGCCCTTTGCCATCCACATAATTTTTAAGAAAACATTAAGCCTTTACAACATTCTTGTTCTAATCACCTGATTTGAAGGCCTTTAGTCCTCACCACATACAACATCAAGCTACCCAATATTCCAGTTTTATGTTACAAAATAATCAGCTTGCCCTGCAATTCAGCACTGAAGAACCTATTTATGTGTTACTGAAAGCACTACTTTGAGTCTTGGATCTCAGCTTCTAGTAGAAACAGCAAGCAGGCAAAGATTTTTGTGTGAACGTTTAAGGTTTTTCATTTTCTATCCCTCACACAGGTAAGAAAATATTAGTGTTCCTATGCCAATAAAAAAGGCTAAAGCTTAGCACATCCAAGACATACTTACAGGTTTGTATTAAATAAAAGGTCCAAGCTGTGACACTTCTCTAACTTCTGTTTTAGAGCAGCAACCTCTTCGGGCCTTGGCAGTTCGTATTTTTTAATGAGATTTTTCATGCCTAAAATGGCAACAACACAGCTGTAAGCACACAGATAATTTCTGCTCTGTCTTCTTATGTTGGGTCTACATGCTAAGATGTTGGTAGTGGGGGCCTACAGGGGTGGCTTCTGTGAGAAGCTGCTAGAGGCTCCCCCTATGCACAACAGAGGCAATGCCAGACGCTCCAAGATGTATCCACCACCTGGCCAAGGCCAAACCTATTAAGGGATGTGGATGTGCATCTGTGATAATGTTTAAAGGAAAAAACCCAAATGCCGGTGCAACACGAAGTGCTGCTGGCAAGTGGAATGAGAATATATAAGAACAGCATCCTGCATCTGCCAGCATCAGTGAGGAAGGAGGTGGTCCAGGCACTGGAACACATTCCACTGCAGCTCCTGGTGCAGACCATGGTGAAAAAGCTGTGCCCCTCCATGGAGGCAAACAGGAGTGTGCAGTGTGCAGATGCACCTGCAGCCTGTAGAGGAGGCAACTTTGGAGCAGGTGGATGTGCCCAAAGGAGGCTGTGACCCCATGGGAATACTGTGCTGTATACCATACCATGTCGGGAAGAGAAACCTTCACTACAGAATGTTTGCTGGCAAGATTTGTGACCCGTGGAAGACCTGCATGAAGCAGGCTATTCCTGAAGGGCTGCATCCCATGCAATGGACCCACATTAGAGCAGTTAATGAAGAACTGTAGCATGTGGGAAGGACTCATGTAAAAATTTGTAGAGGACTGTCTCTGTGGGAGGTACCCCACACTGCAGCAGGGGAAGAATGTGAGGAGGAAGGAGCAACAGAAACATACGGTAAGCTGACTGCAGTCCCCCTGCACTGGAGGGAAGGAATTCAGGAGTGAAATTGAATCCAGAAAGAAGGGAGGGGTGGGGTAAAGGTCTTTTTAAGATTTGGTTTTCACTTCTCATTACCCCACTATGATTTGATTCGTGATTAATTAATTTTCCCCAGTAGTGCCTATGACAGTAACTGGTGAGTGACCTCTCCCTGCTCTTAGCCTATGAACTTGTTATTTTCTTTTCCCTGCCTAGCTAGGGAGGTCAGTGATAGCGTGGCTTTTGTGGTCACTTGGCATAAAGCTGGGGTCAACACACTGCATTTGTGAATCACACAACCCTATCCAGTCTCCAGTGTAGCTGAGTATTGCTTATGTCTCATAGTCAGGCTTGAGCCAACAATTCACCCTTCCTTCCCTCATTGTAACTACACTGAAACAAGTCTCCAGCATCACCAATCCTGGAGTTCCTTAAGGCAGAGTTCACATTACTCTGCTAACAAGCCTCAAAACAAACAGGTATTTTTTGAAATCGATATTGTACTGGCTGTCCTAAAAAAAACATCAGTTCCAGTCTTTTTAATAATGCAAATTAAATTTACAAGTTTTTTTTCTCTACCACCAGTACTCTGGAGAAGTCATTTACAAATGCTTGAAAGATTTCCTTCCAACCATCTTATGTTTTCGGAAGAGCTGCCTTTGGGCTAAAGCAACCATCCATAATAACTGAAGTGAAAAGTAAGTGATCCCAGCACTTCCTTCCATCTCAGCAATGAAGTCTGAAGACTTCATTTCTTAGAAGAGCAGAAAGTAAAGGACATCTTAAATTTTATAAATTAAAGGTAAATTGAATTTGTAGACCCTGGTTACTTGTGTGGTGCATTCACTGCTCATGTTAGCCAGCCCAGTTTCACTTGCACGACTCCATCTGAAATGCATGCACTAGCTTAATGCATTCAATACCTGATTATTTACTGGCAATTTCATATCACAGTCTTTTCATTTAAATAAAAAAAAAGGTAAAAATCACTGTACTATACCCCCTTTTAGTTTAGCTAAACCATGGTAGTATTCATAACATTTGTAGAATATACACACACACACAGATATTTCTCACATAGTGAAAGTAAGCATCTTCTAAAACGTAGCTGCGAAACAGATGTGCAGTATAAATACTGGCATATCACATAAATAATTTAGCTTACAAAAGGTACCTTCTCGAGGTAGTAGCTGTTACATGCAGGCTTTGCCTGAAGCTGTAATGTTTAAGATATGGTGAGTTAAAAAGCAATTTAGTTCTGTCCTACAGAAACCGTTATCTAGTTCTCAGAATACTCTTGAATTAACTGACTCTAGCACTTATGTTCTGAAAGCATCAGGCAGATCATCTGCCTGTTAATTTATTTAATATGTTGATATTAAATTGTTTAATTTATATGTTCATTTTGTCTCAGTCTTTTTTTCCCCTTCCATCCACATGCTGGGTAGTTCATTCTAGTGTCTGCAGTTTACTTATGCATGCCTTAAAGGTGTAGAGAACCATTTGAAGCACATCTTTCCATCTAAAGCTTTCATAATTTGGAAAAAGATGTTTTTTCCTCTTTTCGAGATACTCTTTATCATACTTTTCCAATGCATATGTCAATTTACTTACATTTCATGTCATCTAGTAATGTTGATAAGGTTGATCTGTTTTCTTTCAGCATAAGACTTTCTGATAAATAGCTGCAAAGAGACATGGAAGAATAAATTTTTTAAGTGTCACAATCATTTGTGGCAATTACTGTGAGTTAATAAAAAGTAGTATTTATTACTAACATTTCCTAGAGCTTTATAATTACATAAGTAAGAACACATTGTTTCTCAAGTGTTTCTTAAGTGCTATAAAGTGATAAAAATGCAAATCTGTCACTGTAAGAAGGGGACGAAAGTATTCCCCCAGCCACGCAGAAATAACACTGCCAAATTAGACATTTCTAAGCCTCATGGAGCTAAGTCAAACTAAGTTTAAGATTCTGTGACAACATCACATTGTTGTAAAATATGCCCGCAGAACAAGCAAATACTACAGTGGTTTTCAGGCTGATCAACAGCAGAGCTTGCAAAACAGGCTTGCTTCTTTTGGCAGTTGAAAGCCATTACTAAATGCTGTCATGCATGAGCCTGTGGGTCCCTTCCTCTTGCCAATGAGATCAAATTTCTCTTCAGTAAGAACACTAATGCAGACTGCCTGGATTAAACATACATGAGCAATGCTCCTCACCAACACCCTCAACAACCAAGGAATTCTATCCTTTCGCGCATGACAGCAACAGGTTTTCCTATTCCCACATGTTCTGTAGCACCTCTGCAGCTGCACCTGATCACAGGTCCACCATCAGCTGCACCATCAGCTTCTCTCATGTCTGGCAGCAACAACTCACATCAAACAGTAAATAAAAAGGTTATAGCAACTGTATGGTACAGAGAGGCAACAAAGACTTGAATTCTTCCTGAATATGCAGACGACACCTTGTATCACACACTATCTACAAATTTTTTTAGTTGTTTTTGCAAGCATGGTTTTCTGAATTTTGGCACAAGCAGTACAGAATACAGATCTAGGAATGTACTAGATCAAGTCTCAAATTAAGCACCTGAATGTTTTTACACAATTCTGAGAAGACAGTGAATCCTGTACAGACTACTTTCTTTTAGAACTAGAGAGATCTGAGATACATTTAGAACAGATGGAAGATTTTATTTTAAAATAACTTTCTGGATTTAGAGCAGGTGTTACACTCCAGATGCAAAATGCTCACAGGCAGTGGCATGGTACTAAAACATGCCAGGTACAACTTCTTACAGGAACCACCTCAGCTGTTCATCTGAAGGAAAGTGTATGTTTTGTCCATAAGAGAAGTAAATCAAACCAACTACACGTTTCAGCAAAGGTATCACAGTGTTTGGTAATGCCTGTGCAAACACCAGTGGCAAGGACACAGAAGGGAAAGAAAAAACTGATTGAAAACAACCTCTTAGCCCTGATTCACATCCATGGAAACTGAAGAGTTGCAGCAGCCAAACGTGGCATGTTACAGCATGCCTGTTAGCTGTCAGTTCAGTGTAATTTCAGTTGACTCTCAGTTTCTACCATTTCCATTTACCATTTCTACCATTTCCACTTTCTTCCCTGTGTAACCCTCAAACTGAGTCTGAAAAGCCTATATTGTTCTAATTAAGGCAAAGTTAACGGGTTTTTTGTTGGTTTTTCTTTTTTTTTTTTTTTAACTTCTTCTAGAGGAGCATAAAAACCAGACAGGAATCAACTGCTTTCATCACCTATTTGTGAAAATGATCAGTACCACTGCCATTTTAAAACATAAGGAACAGACAAGTGCTATCAATCAGTAAATACACAATTCTAGTACTTAAGAATGTCTAGAGCAAAACAATTATTTGCTTCTTTATACAAGAAGCAAATAAAACTGTTTAAATCACACATGTAAGAAGGAACATACTACCTTTCCATATTAATTCCTGCTCTTGAGCCACTAGATAATATGGCAGTGAGAGCAATCTGTGAGGGAGTAAAGAGCAGATATGCATCTGTCAGAGCCACTCGGTTAAGGAAGTCATCAGCTGTCTTCCTCAAAACCTCAGGATTTTCCAACACTGGATAGCGAGTCTAAAAAGTAATAATTTAGGAAAATAATTAGCTGTTTGGCATTCCTGTTCATGAGCTCAAAACACAGCATATTATTCCACAGTATTTTATAATGCTAAAAAGAAGCAGACCATATTTTTATTCCAAAAATATCCTAAATAACTTAAAGACAACAAGTAAAACAACTATCTTCCAGGTATTTGTCTATCACTATGGAAATCAGATTTTTTAAATCATAGGCACAACAGGAAGTGTAAGTTTTTTTAAGTACAATGCATGACAGACTTGTATTACTTTACTATATAAAGCATATAGCATATCAGAGAGTATTACCTTAATATCAATTAGAAATCCCTCAAATGGCCTGTATGGATTGTGGATGATAAGATGGAAGTTCAGTTGCTGAATAAGTAGCAGTTCATATTCCAATATTTGTTCAAGAGCTTTCTCCTGTCCAAGAGGACTTTCTCGAAGGTTACCAACAAACTGTGCACTGGATACATTAAATTCATCTACTTTACAGGCCAAAAATGCACATGTTAACCTTGAGGAGAGAAAAAGCCAAAAAATCAAACAAATGACATATGCAGCATCCGTCATCCTATGAAGAGTTGTGCTCAGAAAATGTGTTAAAACAACACATTCTGAAGACAGCAAAAGGATAGTGAAACTGACCATATTTTGTCTTTACTCTGACTTAAGCACTCAGATTTTTTTTCTTGTTTTTTTTCAGGTCTTTACAAATAAAAGATCATACCTCTAATATTCCATTCAATAGAGTAATTCAGGAAGTGTTGGTAACTCACATTATTATCCGAGGATGATACTCCATCACTGAGTTATTGAGGTAAAAACGTTTGAAATACATGCAAGCTGTTCCCTAAATCGACAAAAAATGGGGAGGGGAAAAAATAAAAATGGATTAAGAAAAAAAAATAGAAGTAGATTAAAAAAATCCCCACAAAACGGTCAAGTTTGGATATATACTACAGGCATGCAGGATACACTGAAGCACTAAGACACATACAGCCACTGTATGTCATTAAATATTTCAAAATTGGGGGGTTTTTGCCTGCAAGAATGTTACAGTACGACTGCCATACAAAATAGTTTTCTTTATGTTTAGACATGTTTTGGAAGACAATGCAGAAAAAGCCAACAGTATCTTTAAGAAAAAAAATTGGTATTAAAATGAAATTTAAAAATCAAAGGCTGAAAAAAATCATCCTGAAAGTTGCGAACAATCTCAACCATTTCACTTTTTACATCAGTAAATTCTGCAGTATGTCTATCAGCATGAAAGCTGACGCTTTCCAAAATGAGACTCTGCAGGGGCTACTTCTAAAACATCAGTCTGGCTTCACAGAACATGCCATGGCAGTGACTGCCATCTTTCAAAGACATCCTCAGGGATGGCACTCTTCACCACACCTGCTTGAAAAAGGGAGGACTAACGGGGAACAATGTAAATCATACATCTTAATGGCTTAGTGATAGAGAAGCACAATTTCCCTCCCTTCTTGAGCTCTAAATCCCGTTCTCCCTTCTGAAATATGCTCTTCTACATCCAAGACAAGTAAGTTGAAGGTAATTTTGTTTTTCTTTTCCTAGGTTAGTGGTTTTGCCAGTGCACGATCCAGCTTACTTTGTGGTCAGAGAAGCACTGATGCTGGAAAACAACTGAATGACGGCCCAAATTTGGGACCATCTTCTTTAGCTACTGGAAGGTTGTTTCTTTTTATCATCCAACATTACCATGAACGATCTACGACAATTTTGTTTCTACTCTTTGCTAAAGGGAAACAAAACAATTCAGTAACCCAAGCAAGTTTTAAGAGCCACAAGCAAAAGATCCCGTTGAAAACCATCAGGTTTTGAAATGGCTGCACCTGTCAGAAGATGAAACAAAAAAGATAAAAAGCGGCCAGACTGTAGTGCTAGAAAAGAGAAAACAGGCTTTGAAGATATCCGCACTCTCAAGAACAAGCCAAGCAGGCAGCAAGAGAAGGAAAGAGGGGAGCCGAGGCTGCGGCTCCGTCCTCGCCTCGCTCACCACAACGGACCGCGGCATGGCGGGCTTGAATGCGGCGCAGAAGTCCAGCAGCCTCTTCTCGTAGTACTTGCATAGCGCCAGCTCCTCGTGCGGCTCCAGCAGCACCGGGTCGCCCTGCGGCACCTTGGGAGAAGCAAAGCCGCGCCTGAGTCCGCCGTGGTTTCACCCTGCCGCCCCGCTCCGCCCCGCCCCGCCCCGCGCCCGCAACCCCTGCGGCGCCGCGCACCTTCCCGCTGNTTGCACTTGTGCAGCGTCACCTCGAGTGCTTGGGGGCACTTTTACGCACCACAATATAAGACAGACATTCAGCTATTAGCATCCAATGAAGGGCCGAGGTCACTTGGTCTGCTCAGCCTGGAGAAGGGGGGACTGAGGGGAGACCTCACTGCAATCTGCAACTTCCTTCGCAGGGGAAGAGGAGGGGCAGGCACTGATCTTTGCTCCGTGGTGACAGTGACAGGACTCCAGTAAATGGCATCAAGTTAAGTCAGGAGAGGTTTATGTTGGATATCAGGAAAAAGTTTCTGACCCACAGGGTGACTGGGCACTGGAATAGACTCCCCAGGGAAGTGGTCACATCACCAAGCCTGACGGATTCTAGAAGCGTTTGGACAATGCTCTCAGGCCCATGGTGTGATTCTTGGGGCCTCCTGTGCAGGCCCAGGAGCTGGACTCAATGATCATGGTGGGTCTCTGCCAAGTCAGAATATTCTGTGATTCTGCTCACTTAGGTTCCTTTCAGTAGTCTCCTGCTCTCCCCAGATAACCATTACATATAAAATCCAATTATGCTTTTAAGGAAGCAGCATTTCATAGCCTCCATGCTTCAGCCAGAAATTTTAGATACTACTTTGTAATATCTAATATTTGTATTTGAAGTATGTGAGGAAAGTATGTAAAACATATTTCTGTGGACAGTTACAGGACTTGTAGTTACAAGTGTTACCCAACAAGTTACGTTCTTTTAAAAGGAGTTTATGCAGCAGTGGGGGAAAATTCCTTTAACCTTAACCTTTTAACCTTAACCTTAAATTCTCTTAACACTACAGTGTTTGATCCCTCTCTATGATTAATGCTTTGTTTTGTATCATACAGTGCTTACTACAAATGCCAGGGATTAAGGTGGCTTTGTGTTAACTCTCTACATCTGTGACTAATAAGCCTTGTGCCAGCTAGTGTGGGAAATTCTATAACTTTCCTCATAATTTTTCTAATTAATTCTTCTAATTATCTCTTCTAATTAATTGTTTCAATTATTCTGAAGCAGTGTAATTTTCTGCTCTGTCATACGCCACTGTAGCCAGCATTTAGCAAGGTTGTCATAAGCTGATCTTGTGGGAACGTGGTTTGGGAAAATTGCTGAAACTTTTAAGTTTTGCTAAAACAAGTATAATCAACCTTTTGATATTTTTCAATGATCTCAGACCTAGGAGGACATTAACAAAGCCTTGGAGAGAGATCTGTTGTTGAAAATTGACACAAGTAATGCAAAATTCATGAACTGTGAGGGCATTTTGCAGAAACTCAAGATAAAGAAGAAACCAGCAAAGTCAGTTCAGCAATTGCACTAAAACCTTCTCTGTTTGGGAAAAAAAAAGTCATAAAAAGACTGAAGAACCATGCTAATTAGCATGAGAAGTGAGAAAACAAACAAATAGGAGATAAAATACTAATTAATTGAGAGAATTATGGAACTTAGAGACAATGAACAATAATTTCTTCATTTGCTGCACTGTATAAATAGTGAAAAGCTTTGAAAGTTGATATGTGTATTAAGTGAAGGTTGAATGCACCCAACATGTTGAATAAATACCAGCTTTCTAATATAAACTGGTTGAAGAGTTTATTTCCTGGGGTTTTTTTTGTGACAAAGTGGTTTCTTGTGAGCAGACATGACAAAGGTCCTTTTCTTAACTACACAACAAATAATTGTATTACCTACATAGTCTGAATCCATACTTTGCCTTGAATTACAGTAATCCAGCACATCCAAAAATCTGACCAAATCTGAGTTTCAAGAGCCATATGTGCAGAAAATACCAAAAGGGTGTTGTTGTGCATCTAATTGTGACAGCTCCATCACAAATTAGAGACTTATAAGTAGTCCATATTCTAATATTTAGTTTACTGAGGGACAATATGTTATTTCACATAAAAGTGGTGACTCATAGAGTAAAACGTAAGAATAGGAATGGAAATTTCTGAAAATAGCAGTACAGAGCATAAAGCAGATTTTTTCCCCATTTTTTAAGATTCTCTTTCTTTTATACCTTTCACTTTTCAGAATCTGTACTTCAAAGGTGTGTGAATTTAAGGATACCAAACAACTATGGACCTGTAGTTCTTGACATTATCTGGTACTATGAATTATTAATGATTCTAAAATTCAGTCTGAAAGTGGACAAAGGCAGATTTAGGTAAGACATTTGGAAATGTAATCACAAAATACTCAGAAAAACCTATGGTAAGTCTCTGACCAAGTTATGAACAGAACCCAGAATTTACTGTTTCTAGTCCTCTGTTGTTTTTTTTTCACAATAGCGCTTTTCACAACCTCTTTACCCACAATACAATTTTAATATATTATCTTGTAGCCAAAAAGGTTAATAAAACGTAGAAATACCACAGTGTGATTTTTGTGCAACTAATAAGGTCTGCAAAGAATGCTATAGAATACACTAATAAAGTGCAGAGTGAGTATAAAACTTTTTACTAAATTCAGAAGGATAATTACAAGAACTGAAAGGGGTTTTGGAAACTGAAGTCTAAAGCTTTAACACACATCAATTTTATTGTGAAATACAGAACTATGTTGAGCCAAGTATGTATGGGCAGCTGTAAAATTAGAGATATAGTCTGAATTATCATAAGTAGCTGTATGAGTTATTAATCAGTTGCTCAGACTCCGTCAATTTTAAATGTTTGAGGTCTGTCCTTTATGCTGGTTTTAAACATGTCTTGTGCAGGGATATTTGTTCAGAATTATGCATGAAGCAAGGTAACCAAGCAAAACTTACAAGCTCATAAAAGGTCTCCAGTAGCCTAGGCATTTTAATGTGTTCAGCAGTTTCTCAGAAAAATTGCCTGAAGATGTAAATAAATATCTACCACCTAAATACAGAATACAGCATAATTTGCCTGCATGTATGAACAAATATCATAGAGATATTCCTCCTGACGTTTCTATGACAGCCATGGCTGCTGTAAGTGTTCTTCATTTTTTCTGTTAGGGGGGATATAGCAAATCAGAATCTCTTGGAAGATCTAGGGGGGACCAAAAAGAACCAAGAGGCATCACACACATCATCTAAGAAAGGAAAGGTACCTGAAGGACAGAGACTCAGTCTGTGGAGTTTATTAAAGTGTTTATGAAAATAAACATTCTTAAAACCATTCAACTTTGATGTTGGTAGTGTCTTCTTAGAATATGTGAGGAAGCGGATTGTGAACACAAGAGTACAGCCCTTCAGCTGAGTTTTAATTAATACAACTAAATTACATAATAAATGTCTCGATTTTTATTATCATTATTGTCATTATTATTAAGCCTAATTGCAGATTCTCAGTAGCTTAAAACTTTCAAAGAAAGGGTTAACCTTGCTGATGCTGCTGAGGATTAAAAGCTTTAGAGGTGAAAACACCTCTTATGATGTTAATATTTGCTATATTTAATGCTGCTGAGAATTTATCAATAGTACTAAATGTAATGTTTTAAATACTACATTTTAGTTCTCACTATATATATATATTGAAATATATTAATATCACAGGGACTTCTTGATTTTGCAATGTTTGGCTATCAATTGTCCTAGCACAGAAGCTAGTTAAAATCTGATTACCTTTCTTGCTTTTGCTAAGTAGTATTTTACTTGTATTTGATCTCACTGATATCAGTGAGATTATTTAATTGAAGGAGCTTTATTCTATATTCTTAAAATGTCCTTGTCATTCAAAGCATTACAAAGTATTCATATATAGCTATAATTCCTTATATTGAATATGCAACACAGAGACACAAACTTTACAATCCTCAGCAGAAACACAGACTTTAAGCAAAAGAAGACCAGAAACAACAGTTTGGAATTAGTGACTTTAGGGTTTTTAACTACTAAGGGAAGCCTTTTGCATTTAATAATGTACAGCTTCAAAAACACATTAAACATACAGTCTCAAATCACAAATCATGGTAGCAAAACTGAAATATGATGAAGGAGAGATGTTTGCGTATTCTTAAATTCGGAGCATTCCATTCATTCAGCAGGGAGGGCTGAATTCCTACAGGACAATCAGAATTGGATATTCCTTTTGAGATTATGCAAAACATCTGCTGGAGTCAGCACAAGATTTGCCTAAAGCCTAAGAGCCAAAGCTGGCTTATGTAGAGAAGAGTTGTTATTTTTGCCATTTTTCAATGATGCATCTTCAGTCATGCATGGAGAAAGTTCTGTTGCTTCTGTCCCTTGTTTCTTATTTTTCCTTTGTTTCTCCCATTCTGAATTTACTGTGGTGTTCTTGACCTTTGTTTTTAATTTCTTCACAACTCCATTCTTCCCACTCACTTCACTCCCAATATGCCATTATTATAATGTAATTATTGATACCAATGCTAAACAGTCATCACTGCATTTCTGGATGGGGTAAGGGAACTCCCTGGAGTTAAGAAACTGAGAGCGTGGACTTCTGAGTAAGTCATGCAATTGTATTCATATTCAGAAAGTGCAGTTTTGGGAAGTTTGCAAAGATTTCTCTGGAACCAAATGTCCCTGAAGTGTCATTTAACAATGAGAGCCACCCCTTTAGCAACACCTCACACTCCCTACCAAAAGGGCTGCCGTGCTACAGAAACTCACGTCATGCTGCAACACACAGAGTGTTTTACACCCATGTGCTTTGTTCTGGAACACATGGTTTCTAAACACACAGTTTCCCCAGAAGCATGTCTCATCTGTAAGAAACCGTGGCGGATGCTAAAACCTCTCACACTCATTGGCAATATGATGCTGAGTTTTCCCCATAGGGATTAATTAAAAAAAAAAAAATCTAATATGGAGAAAAGATACATGGTCTGAACTTATTGACACTGCACCTGTTCTTCCATTACTTCAGGGCATTTTGTCTTATGACACTCAGATTCCATCTGAATCAGGTATTCTAGAAAAGGATGTTCCACATAATTCAGAGACACTTCTCTTCCAGGTTTATCCAGTTCATGTTCTACATCCTCATGCTGAGGCAGAATTCCTGATCTGAGACTCTGAGAAAACTTTTATGAAAAATTCTCTTTAAGTATTTCAAATAACAGATGTTATCTCTTCGTTTTCCCTGGTGTAAGTACCTCAATCACGTGGATATGATTTAGGAAACATTAAAAAATTAAAAGCATTATTATTATTTTATTTGGTAAATAATTAATTAATTACTTCAACCTCCAGTAAAGGTCTAGATGAATTTGGATTAAAACAATGGATTAGGTCTACAGAGATCTAAATTTTTAGTACTATCTCTGGTGCAGAAATCAAGTTCTGACATATTTTAGTTTTTTCAACTGTGAATCTCAATTCCTACTTGTTTACTTTCAGAAAAATTAAGAATGAGGGCATGAGCTATTACATTACTATGGAAATGAGTGCCACAGAAGACCCTACAATAAATATTGGAAAAATATGCAGCTATCACCTTATCATCTCCTCAATAATTCCTACCTGTGCCACCCCATACAATTTGGCATTAGTATGTTAAGGAAAGATACACACACAAAAAATGTTGAGCCTTATACAAGGCAATCCCATCATACATAAACACAAGCTGATAAGAGGAACACAAATAATTTGTGCATTCTATAGAATATTGTCAATATGCTTTACTCTGATACAAATACAGCAATATGTAAGCATACTAATTATCCAGAGACAGGCATTTTCTTTTCCTGAGGAAGACAAATAAATTGTTATTTTCAAAATTTACCTCAATTTTTGCTAATTCCTGTGCATTCAAACAGATTGTTCAAGCTAAAGAAATCCCCTGTTTTTCTTAGATTGTCTTACATGGCTCTGTGCACTGAAGTTCTTTTGAGTGGGAAATATTAATGTGTGATTTTCAGTTTCTGTATGGTAACAGTGACCACTGGTTGCAGTAAACTATGTCTGAAGTCAAGGCCTGGACATGATATTAGCAAGCAGCTCCTCCTACGTCTAACCTTCTTCCATAAATTCACAGGCCTTCTGCCAGGTGTACTAACAAATATGGGCTGTTCAATTAGACCTGTGCTTTAGATGTTAATAGAAAGTAAATACTACTGCACGTTTAAATGAGCGAATGGCTAAATTGTATCAATTCCTATTGGTATCTATCTAGCTGCCTGGGTAATCAAAGCTAATTAAGCTACAGACATCTCAGGTAACATGGCAATGGACATGGTGAGTGGTCACAGAACAGCGGCTCAGCTCTTTAAACAACACAAAACATTCCCTTGTTCTCAAGTGTTAAAGATATGTCCTAAAGTCACAGCAGTATTAATTGGATCTAGTTGAATACCATAATTATTTAAGGACCTTTCTGTTTCCAGTGAGATGTAACTAAAGATACATTTATATAACCAAAAGATAGGAGACTAATTGATCAACAAAAACTTGGAGAAGAGTTATGAGTATTCTAAAGTACAATGTTTACCAAACCCTTTATATACCTAAGTAATAACAAAGGCTGGTTTCATTACAGAAAAAAAGCTAAGAATGCCTCAATTTCTCTCTAGGTCCTGTAGTCTTAATAAATGGAAAAAAAAATTAAAATCCTGGACATTTCTTCATCATGTCCTTCTACTATGTCCAGAACTGGTAAAAAGTTGGAGAAATAATTAAAAGTGCATCTAGAGCTTCTCTGGGGTTAGATCTATGGTTAGCATTTGGAGAGCTGCAATCCTAATGATTTTATACAAATAAAGTCTGGATATATATAGATCACTGGTAAAAATACTTTTAATTTCATAATGCAAAAAAAGAAGAAAGAAGTCCTTTTGGCTCTGAATTCACACATGAGAAGGGAAAAGCCACCAAACACTTGCTTCTGTAACAAGATTTCTGAACAACTTAAATATCAAATACTTCAGATTAGAGAACAAATTTCCTGTAATTTCAGTGAAGTTTGAAACTGTCTTCTGTCAAGTTAGGAATGTATTAAGGAGAACCTCTTAATTCACAATCTCCAACAACAATGAAAGTGAGTGTTCCCAGCCTTGCAAGAGGCCTTGTGGACTCCTGCCAAGTGTGCATGCAGGGTCTGGATGACTGATGGATGATCTTCCTGCTGCTGGGTGGTGCGCTGGAGGTTGCCATCAGCTACCACTGCCCATCCAGGAACAATTGTCTCTCTTTTCCCATCAACATTTTTCCCTAGTTCAGGTAGCCAGGTACCACAGAATGCTTGTAACGGTGCAGGTGAGCTGTGCAAGGAAATGCCTCCCTGACGCTGGCCTTGGGATGACTTTGAGGCTTGAGGAGCCAGGAGGGTGTCATTATTGAGAGCCTGGACATTTCTTGAATAGTTTTCAATTCCCAGGTCAGCTGGTGACCATGAGTAAGACCATGACCCTTCAGCAATGTGTGACACCAGTGAGGGTAGCAGCTCTTCATTCTCTGTTCTGTCTCCAATCTGTCACAAGAAACAAGACATGGAAGGAGTGCCTTAATGCTCCAGATCATGAAGAGCTTCTGAGAAAGCACTGTAGTGATGCTTGGAGAGGAGTCATGAGCAACAGAGAACACCAGGCAGGTCACAATCTACCACTTTGTGACGCCAGCCTCCACAGTTCAGTGATGCACAAGGGATATCTCTGCCAGTGTTCCACTGCACCTCTGCACATGTCTGGGGCTACTGCAGCTCCACTTTCTACTTCTCACTCATGTCTTCTGCTCACCACAGATGCTTCATGCCAGTCACCAAAAGGTCTGTATTTTCTTCCCCTCCTCAGATGCCCTTGCCCTTCACTTTCTCCAGTCCTGCCTCTACTGACAACTGTAAACAACTCCACCCCAATGACCTTTTCCCCCATTGCTTCCAATATGGATTGATCTGGTCCTAGACTTAGTATTTGGGACAGCATTATTTAGGCAATGTCAAACTTACACAATGTTGCAGATATAGCTGCACTGATGCTTTTCTCTTGCAAGGCTCCCCTTCCTAACATATCTCTAGTTCTCCTGTCCGGGTTATCTGTGCATTTTGGCCGTCTCTCTGGAAACACTCCTTCATGGGTTGTGAAATCCAGCCATTCCTCATAGTGCCACCTGAAACTTTTCCCAACTTTCTGAACCCCCCTGTGCTGAATTTCTGATGCTCTGTGACCGACCAAACTTTAACCTTGCTGTTTTTCCACAGCCATGGATCCATTAACTCAGATCTCATGGTTTGGTGATGCCCTCCTTTCTGAGGTACAGCAGGGACTCCTGCAGAGGTCAGCCTCCAACTAGCAGTGTATTTCCAAGAGCCACAGGGGCAGACATTACATTGTAATATCACTAGGTGCTGCAGGTGATAGTAATCCTAATAATAATCCTATGAATAATCATAATCCCGTAGGTATATTATGACTGTGACCTCACATCTGTTGCTCTGTAAATTCAGGTGCTGTCAGAGGCTGGGCCAGCCTGTGGGAACAAGCACACATGGCCACGGGAAAGGAGTGGAGCTGCCCCATCTGCTGTGATACACCAGATGACGTGGCTTATGCCATGCCCTGCAGCCACCGATTCTGCCTTGGCTGCATCCTGCGTTGGGCAGAAAGAAATCCTGCCTGCCCACTCTGCAGAAGTTCCATCTTGACAGTGAAGTTTTCTGATCATGGTGGAGATGACTACCTGCACTGTGTCATCACGCCTCCCAGAGAGTTGCCGGAGACCAACAGCCAGGCAGCAGAAACTCCTAGAGGCCTGGCTGAAAATGGCCCCCATGGCCCTGAAGATTCCCTTGCTTCCTCTCCACAAGGAATAACAGTCCCTGCTCAGCAGCAGGCTGCAGGACCAGAGGCTGTGGGTGGCATCCTGCCTGAGCTTTGGGCAGAACTTTTCCGAAGACGACAGAACCTGCTGGACCCCGTGCGTTTGTGGCTGCGCCAGGGCCTGGAGATGGTATATGGGGGTGAGTGGTATCAGGTGAAGAGTGCAGAGAGCGGCATCGTGCTGGCGCTCTGTGTCTATGGTCCAGATAGGGAAGTCTTGGTGCAGAGATTGCAGCCCCGTCTCCAGCAATACACTGCATCACTGGTCCATGGCATCCTCAATATTATTGAGACCCAGTGCAGTGAGGAGGTTCAGAGGCTGCAGCACTCTCACACTGCCAGGGAGGAGGATGAGATCCCTGTTACCAGCTCTGATACCCCTGCCTCCCAGGAGGAGGAGGCTCCCACCCTGAGCCAGGCCCCATCCAGTGGCATCGCAAATTCCAACACAGAGGAGGAGGCCAGCACATCGGAGCCTGCCCTCCATGGCCATCTCAGCCACTCCCCATCTGTACCCATCACTGCAGAGCAGGAGCAGCCCCAGGAAGAGCTTGGGGAGACACGAGTGGCTGCAGGTTCTTCTGCTCCTGGCCAGGGCAGTGACCACGCACCTGCAACATTCCAGTGTCGCCGAAAGAGGAGGGCTCTTGGGTCCCCAGATGCCTCTCATTACAGCAAGAGGCAGCGCCGTGATCAGCTCTAGAAAGGCCACAGCAAGCCCTTATCAAGAAAAAGAAAATAAATGGCTATTTCCTTAATGCAGTCTCCAGTTGCTTTACCTTTCCTGTTCTCCTGAAGCTTTTTTATTTTACCCTTACACTCAAGTGTCAGCCAAAGGCTTCTGGAGCCCTAGGGCCATGTTGGCAGAGCCACCTCCACCAGGAAATGCTGCTGCAGCCACAATGATGGAAGAGCTCATGAGAAAACACTGGGGTGGATGCTTAGAGAGGAGTCATAAGTTGAAGACTGATCAGGTATTCCTCAACCAGGCAATGGAAAGCCATGGGTATGTCTTGAACCATTTCCGCTCAGTGACTTAGGGAGAAGTGCACAGTTTGCTGAGATGGCTGGGAAGAATCATATTGCTTCTCCTGCTGAGCATCTTTCATTTAACACAGCCCAGGGTATGCAAAGACTGCATGAGATTCAGAGGCAGGAAAGTCATTTGCATCCTCAGTTTTGCAGCTGTGTGTCTTGTCTGCTGATGAATTAGAGTTCTTTTGTGTGTGCTTGTTGATTGTCTCTGTTAGTCTCAGACTTTGGGTGTCCAATATATAAGATGCTGTGTGGTGCTTTTGTATCCAAAATATGAGTAAGGATTATAAAAACTCATTGACTATATTTTCAAAACTGTACTTTTTAACCAAGTAGTAGGAGTAATTTTTAATGTATTATTTGGTCTGGACCTTTAGAGAAGCTCTTATTTGCTTGAAGTCATGAAGCTGAGGAATTTGTAGAATTCCTATCTGTGCTGGAGGCTGGGCAGAGCACAAGAGGCTTTGTCCTCGCAGACATTGTTTCTGAGGTGGGCCTGCAGAAGAGAATACCAGGAAGGTCAATATTGTTGGAGAACCAGGCTTTGGAGTATCACAATCTGCCCCTTTCTGACACCACCCTCCACCATTCACTGTGGCAACAAAACTAGATGGATAAGTGGTGGTTTAGCCTTGGTGGCTTTTGCAAGAGGCTTCAACCTGAGACCATGGGAGGCAGGATACTGAAAGGATAGAAGTTAGTATGCTAATAGAATCAATCAATTCATTATAGGCCATGTTTCTAGTTCTGGTTCTCAGTTGGTTTGGGACCTGTCACATTCCTGTTCCATGTTTGGGATTGGACCCTGCCCTCAGGTACTCCTATATATTGTTAAGTTCGCCATGCCCCTGAGTCTTTGGATGTTGCCCCTCAGATCGTGTGGTTTCTGGAGATTGTTATTTTCTCAGTTAAAGCTCTTTATTTTTCGAGCAACTCCATTGTTCCCACCTCTCTATTTCTGCCACACTTGCCTGGCCAGACCAGACTTGGAATCACAGTGAGCCAGACTGCAGCAATTGACAAGTTATATCATGTAGAAAAACTTAGTGATTTTTCTTTTTTCCTGTGGAAAGATGTCTGTCATGCAGGTTACAAGTTATTGGGATATCAGTGGGTTTGTCCTTCACTGGAATTTCATATCTTTTGCAGTACTTTATTGTTTTGGAAAATCTGGATTTTGCAACCTAAATGTGATTCCATGGTTGGATGAATCTCTGGCCTTCAAAGTATTTTATCTCCTGCCTTTGCTGCCAAGCATTTAGTGAGTTCACAGAACAGTGAAATAAGATTTTTTCAGAGGGAACTGACTTTCCAAAATGGTCTTGCTGTGGAAATTTCAGCTGTTAGAGACATGAGGAGATATCAGCTGTTGTGTGTTATTAAAAATCAGCAGAAACAGGTTAGATGACAGTTATATTAGCAAATGTGTTGTAGCTGATTCACACTAATTCAAAAAAAAATCTCTTCATGTTTTCTCATTGTATTAAAATTCTAATGTTTTCCATACTTTTTATTTTATTCTTAAAAAAAAAAAAAAGAAGAAAAATCTAGTCAGTGTCTTGCATGTAAGTGCTTATCACATGAAGGATTTTTAAAAACTGTGTTTTGCAGTGTTATTATTATGGAATTTCTTTTACTGATACCGTGAATAAAGCACAACTTAATGGAATTTAAGTTCTGTATAACAAAACTATAAACCTGATACAAACCTAAATCAAATCAAAAAAGGTGTGATTTCTGCTGTCATGTGATGGTCCTGTTTTTTTCATAACTGCTGATATAAGTGTTCTGGTAATTAAGTATGCTAAAAACATTTTCTTTAGATACAATGAGGTCAGTTTAACTGTGCCTGAACATTTTTCTGGGAGCATTTCTATGACATTGTGGACTGCAGTAATTACTCCCAATAATTACTCCCCAAACTACACAGATTTCCTTACAGATCTGCTCCACATGATCTGATTTTATCCCTGCCCCTTCTTGAAGGGTTCTCAGAAGCCCTGCTGTCCCATCCACAGGCACAAAGAGTGAAACAGGCTTCCCAAGCACCTACCACCAATTTCCACCTGCTGGGTCAAGATAGCCTGCAGCATCTGAAATGGCATTGGACACCAAATGTAGCAGATTTCAACCAACACCCCTTTCATATAAATTTTTGCTTGTTTGTGGGTTTGTTTTTGGCTTTCTTGTTTAGTGTCAAGATTTAACTTACACTGTCCTTCTTTCACCCCCACTAGTCCATGCTGGTGCTGTCATTTGGAGTGGCTGGAGTCAGGAAGATTGAAACTGTTAATCAGAGTCACATCTCTATTATGGTGCTGCTTGAATACAAATAAACAGAACACCCTTTAAAACCTGTAAAATGAGAAAAAGGAAAAAAACCTTTTCCTCTTCAGTCACTGTCTACATTGTGTTTATGGTGTTAGAGGCTGCTTTTATTGAAGCTGCTCATCTTTATCCCCAAATGAAAACAGGTTTATATGAAATGAAAACATAAGTTTGCTTCTTGCATGAAAGACAAGACAGAAGTGTTAGTGGTCGTTTTTCCTCCATGTGCAATCATGTGCATTATAAAAAATTAATAAAATTCAGAAGATACTTTAAGGAATAACATTCTTTAATGTTATAATTTAATACTTAATGAAATACTGAAATAGCATCATATTTAATATTTAATATTTAATATTTGCATATGTACATATGTACACATTTCTCTTCTTTTTTTGTTTTTGTTTTGGTTTTGATTTTGGTTTTTTTGTTGTTTTTGTTTTTTGTTTGTTTCTTTAATACAGAACCATGGTACATGCTATCTTTGTACTCAAATTTATCCCCAAAACATGGAACTGTGAAGACTCATTGTCAAAGAAGGTGGTATTCCAGATAATCCAGGAGGAATAAATTGTAGTCTTCAAAATTCTTTTTAGTTTATTCTTGAGGCAAAAGCACATGTCCTTAAAGTACTGTTGAGATCCTCCAGCTGAATATGACTGTGTTTCCTAATTTTTTGATTGGCTCCTACCTTACACCATTGCCTAAACACTAGCTCTTCTATCATCAGCAGCAACGGTGGTGACAGTCAGAAGGGTGTGATTTTCCTTGCTCTGTTTGTCCTACCTTCTCAAAGGACCACAAGCACTCTTCTTGCTCCATCCTTGCTGATTTTGTCCCTGTTGATACATCATGAGACTGTGAATATTTAGCAGCTGAGGCACTCGGGTCATTTACTTAGGAAATTTAGGAAGATTACACAGTGGCAATATCTAAAAGTAATTTTTAAATTTATTTTGTATTCACTGTTCTCCCTCCTTCTTGACTACTTCTAGGAGCAGCATTAGTGATCTCTGTAGTCTCTGTTATGTAGGCCAATACTACAAAACTAACACTTGTTTGCTATCAATTATAAACCAACAAATATCATCTAGTATCCAGTGCCAAAAGAACACATTGTATCTCAAATTTCTGTGTCCATGGAATCTAGGATCACATTCCCATTTAATCTGTTTTGTTTATGTCCCTGGAAACACTTCGTTGCTCTGAGTAACTTGGTCTAGTGGAACAAGTTTTGGAAACACATGATTGTTAAGGTTGCTTCCAACCCAAGCCATTTATGATTTTTTGAAACTGACTTAAAAATCATAAAGTAATTTATGCATCTACCATGGATTTATTCTGATATTTTAAGTGGTAAATTTTATATTTTTATTCTTGACATGACATCAGTGTTGCAGATTAAAGTGTACTTCCCTAAAGCATGATTTGGAATCAATCTTAAAGCCACTGTTTTGTACAAAAATATCAGCATATTTCAAACAGGACACTTCTGTACAAAACCCTGTGATTTCATCACAATGTTTCAGTGCAGGATGAAGCTGTTATTACAGTAATGCTGTTTACACAACAATATGAGATGATGTACGTATTGTTTGCTCAGAATATCCAGTTGCTGAAGACTTATAATTTTGAAGTGGAACAAAGTCTCCACAATCAAAAGTTATGAAGTAGGTATGCTTTACTCCGCATGGGGATAACAGAGCAGGTGCTCTTGTTCAAATACACTTAAACTCATACATATTTATGAAAGTTTCAACATCACCTGTTCATATTCAGAACCTATCCCCACCTACTCTAGCTTTGTGTGTTAATCAGCTTTTGATCAAAATCAGATTTTGATCAGCTTGTGCATTATCTCCTGATGGTCTCAGGCGGGGTTCACTGGATGAACTGGATGAAGTAACATCGTCTTCCTCAGGTGTCCCCTGGATGAACTCTGTGCGCAGGCTCTCAGTCTCTCGCTGTCCTCCAAGGCTCCTGTGCATAGTCTAAACTGCAAATCTAGCTTTCTCCAGTTTTTTGAGCACTGATTTCTTCTTATGCGTCTTAAACAGATGAGGAAGATCCTGGTTTTATATGGCAAAGGCTTATTTGTTTTTAACACAGCTGATTACACAGCAAATTATAATCTCTTTAAATTTAGTTATAAGTTCCCTACATCACTTTCACTGCATAATTTATTGTTCCAAGAAATCCTGGCAGTCTAATTGAAAATATCTGCATCTTCCCATGATAAACTGAAAAGCATGTTCCTTTAGTTTATTTGAGAAATTATTGCCTTGCTATCATCTTGGAGTTCCCAGTTCTAATCCCATTAAAAAGAAAACCAAGAATTTTTAGAGTTTTGCAGTGAACACATAACGGTTGCAGTGCAGTCTTTGATCTATAAGTGGCAGCATTTATTTATTGGTGCCAGTAGAATTTATAGTGGGATTGTCTGATGTTTCTGAAGTCTTATGTGTTCCATTGCTTCATTTCCAGCTTGGTTGATTACAATAAATGCAATAGTACAGAAATACTGGCTTAAACCAACAAGGTCAGAGTACAGCCTGACACCCTGTTTGTCAGGGTGGTGATCACAGTCCACTTAAAGCAGTGGTTATATTCCCATTGGAGTGATGATTGTGGTCTTGTTGAAAGCAGTTGTGCTGTGAAAGGTTTAGTCCTCCTATGGAAGTTTGGGTCTGCCTGTGGGTATTCAGTGGTGGTGATGTGCCAAGTCTTCAAACCTCAAGATTATATGTGGTCAGATTCAGGTGATACCTCCCTCAGAGCAGGGAGTTTCACAGTGGAATGATGTAATCCTATGAGTCATAGGGTATTTTTGGAGTCCTTGGTGATCACTGTAGCCCTGAGGTTTTGATGGCCCATTAACAGGGATAACTCCCTCAAAAGGCGTGTGACTGTGCATCCTCAGAGGGAGCCGCAGAAAGGGCTGACAGCTGGCCTGTGAACCAGGAAGAGATAATGTTGGGGTTTAGTTCTGTATGGTTTTGGTTTTTT
>VWYP01009818.1:0-22982 GCA_013400435.1 Pycnonotus jocosus | reverse complement strand
AAAAAATATATGACTCCAGAAACTGATGATTTATTTCCATACATACACACAAAAATTGCAAAACTGTTCTTTAGTGTTTTCCTCTTGAACCACAGGATCTGCTTTAATTTCAATGTAAAAGTGATAAAGTAACAATAAAATTTATTTTGTGCACTTAGAATCTAGCACAAACCCTTTCACGTCAGTGATGGTCAGGTCAGCATCTTATACCAAAAATGTTGTTTAAAGGCCTAAGTCTGTAAGACTGAGAAGCCAAATCTGCCTTTCTAGCAATAGAAAATCTTGCTTAATCTTTGTTAAAACAATTTTGAAAATATTGCAAACACATGGAGTCTGAAAGGATAGGATTTGACAACCTAGAAGAAGATTTCTCATACTGGTGGATGCATAAAACAGTGAAGTGGTATGGAATAACCTCGAGGCTCTAGCCATGACCCCTCCTGGCTACTGTAAAAATTAACCCTGTCCTGGCCAGAATCAGGACAATCTCTAATGAATTTTTATTTTTGTTTGTCCTTTATCTTTTGTAGCCAGACTAAATAAAATCTAGATATGTTACCTTCACTAAGCCGATACAACCTAAAAAATCAATCTGCTACAGAATATGAAGTTCAGTTCAACCTGCTTGTTAGGGATGAAGTAATAAATGGAACTAATGCACTTTGAAAATACAGGAGGAATAATGTAAGAAAAGGGTGCTGGTTTTTTTTTTTTTTATTCAAACATAAATTTGCTGAGTGTTGTAATGCAATTCCATTTATGTGATTGGAAATGCCTGTGAGGAAAAGGTTAGGAAAATTACTAGAAGCTACAACCATGTATTAGCTACAATCTACAAAGCTACAAATATATGAAAATGTGTAAATGCTAAAAATCTTTAAGCATCATTTAAAGAATGCTTTAACAGAGGAGGAGAGATCTTATGTGTCTTAATAAATAGCTTGTATTGGTTTTCAGAGAACACGAGGGGACAAATTAAATTAGAGGTTGCACAGGTTTTTTCCTTTCAGTTATTTTGTTTGAAAGAAATCAAGAAGACAAAACTGCTTTCTGCTTCACAGAAAAAAATCAAATCAATGTTTGAAAAGTTCAGTACATATTATAAAGAGATAGGCAGATAATACAATATGAAAGGCCAAAAGCTCATTAGATACTCTAAATAAGTTGGTCATAATTTGTTTCAGTATTTACAGGAGAGATTAGCTCCCAGATCAAGCTGTTTCATTAAAAGAGACTTTGATATCCTAAGTTAGAAAAATATCATTGTCCACTTACGTATCATACTTGAAATGTTAACAGCCTGAAAAAGTAATTCTTAGGTAAGAATATACAGTTACATGCACAAGAAAAAAGCATCAAGCACAAACACAGAAAACCAGCAATTTTTACTGGCAATTTACCTCAAAAACTCTAACAGCTGGAAACCCATAAAAGTCATCTCACCACAGCAATGCCACGATCATGTGTTCTGTAAACTGACTGGGGAAAACTACAATACCCAAGCCATTACACACAGATAAGAGAGGGGAGGATAATGAAAATGCTATTTCTCAGATCACATTGACGAATGAATGAGAGAATTTTGTATCCAGGCCAGCAAATTCATAGAGAAAGCAGCGATACCAAAGCCTCCAAGGGAACATTCTCAGAAGTCAGAATTAAGAGCGTGCTTCTGAAAAGCACAGTGCTAACCCTGAGATGCTTCTGTTGGCAACAACAGCCAGCACCTGGATAAAACAGCAGCATTACCAGTCTGGAGTGAAAGATGCTAGCAGCCAGACTCTGAGAAAAACAGCCAGCTATAATACGAGACTGAAAAACAAACCAACAAAACAATCCATCTGACTAATTGAAAAAATGTAAAATACTTGGGAAGCCATTCAACACCTGCATGGTTAGGGGAAAAAAAAGAAATCAAAAAAATGTTTTAGACAGCTTCGTTTCATTGCAAGGAGGAGATATGCAAATAGATCTTGGTTTCTTGTGACATGAAGTGACACAGCAATGCTTCTTTCATTTGTGAGCTGAAATGGCTAGAAGTGACTGTGTCCACAGAACATCCAGGCTCCAGGCTGCTGCCTTGAGCTGAATACCTCACAGCCTTTGATCCTGGTCCTGCCCAGCAGGCAACAGTTCTCTTTGGAGGACAGGGTCTCAGCTCTGACATAGGGTGGATATGCGTACAGCATGCTGAATCTAAGGGCTGGGCTCCTGACTTTTAAGAATGCCCTCAAGCATGCAGGGTCTCCAATCCTGTAACAGCTTCCTGAAGGGGCATCAAAACTGCGTGTAATGTATAGGAGGAGTTTACAGCTCCAAAGAGAAAGTATCCCTCTAGGCACGGATCTTAGTAGCAGATGTACCTCAGACAGATGCTACGAATCAAAGTAAATTCAGATTTTTATTATTTGTTCTTGTATGGAGAGAAATGTCTCCCTCAAATTTGGATACATGTTAACCCACCTGAAGGGCTAGCCTTGTGAAGGACAGCCCCTCTTCCCCTTTTTTTTTTTAATAGTCCTTAAATATAAATTACTCTTCAGTACTGATGCCACTATTTTATCCAAGGGCTGAGTAGCTGAAAAAAGCATTTCATATCTGTTTTTAAGTTCATACATTTAAAACATCCCCTCTAAAATCTCGAAGCAGCTCTTTAATGTTGTGCTTCTTATCAAAAGCAAAGGCTCTTTCAAGATATTCTGTCTGAATTCAACTGTGAAATTTTGAACTGTCATAATTTCTCATCTTCTGAATCTATTTGAACACAACTTCCAACCATCCAGTTCTGCACTGTGTATTTAAAGGGCTGGTAATGACTCCCATTGATTATATTTCTTGCCTCACGAACTCCAAAACAAATGGAAATTTATAGTTATCTTTATAGAATTCTTTCCAGCCCAAACAAATATACTTGTTTTTACATCAATGTCCTGTGGTTAATGGAGCCGGAATTATTATTTTTAAATTATTATTTAAAATTATTTTTTTATTAATATTTAAATTATTATTTATTAACATCATCCCAAATACTTCAAAATACATGCAACATCCTTTTAATATAGTGTGGTTTAAGATATTCCATGTAAATGTTTTATTTCATTACCTTGTGGTTTTTTGCAGAGACTTAGTTAAGAAACAGAGAAATTATCATCCTAAAATGGAAGATAATTTACATCTAGGAAGGTATATCTAGTGATTTCCACAGCAGTCACAGGCTAAGATTCTTCTTTCTTTCCTAATAAAACCCCAGTAGTTTTACTCTGAGAATAATGAAAATATATAGAATTTATCTGCAATGCACCTACTCTCAAAAACCAGTAGAGAACACTTTGTCCACAGCAGAACTTTTATTTGTCAAGAGAGTTTATTGTGCACGCATGAGTAGGTTGTTGGATGAGGGCATGGTGATGGGAAGACCCTGTAAGTCATATGCAAGTTGGTCTCCTCTTCTTCACCTGTAGTTACATCCTGGGGCAGTGCTCAGTCAAACCATGAAGGAATATAAATAGGAACATGCACAATCAAGAAGAATGTAAAAATTAGCTTTTATACCATAGCATATTCTCCCATGGATTTCTCTCTTCATACCAAAGCATCAAAAGGTTATTTTCCTCCAGATTTTCTTGCTTTCCCTGTTTTCTACAGAGAGAAGTGTGCTTGTCAAAGACCATTTCAGATAGAAATGCCAATATGATCTGTGTTCAGCTGAGTTAACCAGGGACCAGGACCAATTTGAAAAGGAATTATGAGCCCACAGCTGAAGGAACTGTTTCCAAATAGAACCTCTCATATGTTGGAGGGGACATCTTAAACGTGATAGCCCACTCAAGCTTTTCATTGCTGCTTCAGCTCTTGTACATTTCTTTCCAAGTGGCAAAAATATACATTTTATGAAGGCAGTTATTGCCTAAACAGCAAACTAAACTCGACATCCAATCTGACATGTTAATATACTGCTTTTGAGGATGCGTTCATAAGCACAGTAAGACAACTTCTGTATTTCCCCTTCTTTGGGTAGGGAACATTATCTGTTGCAACAGAACAGGGTTTATATTCCTGTGTCTAATGTTCTCTGGTGTGTTTCTGATACTTTTGAACAAAATAGGTTTCGTTCTTTAAGTTCATATTTAGTGGAGTTGGGCTACATCAATCTTATTCAAGTGAAACATGCAGTTCTAAATTAAATGTACTTTTTTGAGCTCAACCAAGTCTCTAGTGAACAGCAGTTTTCCCAAGAAAAGTACTACACATAAATCATCTTAATTCATTGGGAAAACAGAAACAATGATACTGAACAAGGTGTTGGTCGCAGCATGATGCCAATAACGCCAAGACTGTGGGTGTGATCCCCGTAGGCACCATTGGCTTGAGAGCTGGATTTGAGGGTTTCTGGTGGTCCCTTCCAACATAAAATATTCTGTGATTCTAAATGAATCGCTAATCTGAACTTCTTTCAAACTCTAGGATAAATGGATATCTCAACGTTCATGTTATGGTCAATATAATATAGTAGACTACCTGTAAAAGGGCAACTATTAAATTTTATAGCCCATTAAAAGCAAGAGGTATGCAGTTTGATTTTACATTCAACTTCCATTTTTCTTCCATCAAACACATAAGCTACAGCGCAAATTTTGGCTGATGTAAGAGTTTTGATATTATTTTTATTAGCATTATAGTTCAGGTATTTAATAAGTCGGACTTATTTCTAGATTTGTTCAAAGTTCTGAAATTTTGTTCACAAACTCAAAACACTAGATCCCCCTATATCCAGTCAATATAAAGGAATTTGTATTTTGTGGTTACTTCTGGATTCAAATAAAAATAGCCAAATTTAATAATTCTTTATAAGATGGTGCAGAAAATTAAAAATTATGGAATCCAGCTATTGAAAAGTGTAGTTTCAAAAAGCCCTTGAATATGTAGTTTAAGATTACTGATAGCTGAATACACACATGAAAAACCAATCAAGTGCTCTTTGCCTGACAAGGTACCCCAGTCCTTCCTGTCTATTCCATTTCCACATGTGCTCCTCGGTAATATGATAAGGGCGTCAGACATGCTGTGATTTCATGTAGAAATGTGAGCCTCATCCTAAAGACGAAGAGCAGAGTCCCTTCCGATCTTCTCTTTACAGCCTTCACAGATTCCTGCAGTGTGTTTTTTTCTGTCCAGCTGGCCAAAACCAGTTTCCCACCTGGCTGGATGCATCGGGAGAGGAATATCTGAGTTTATATGGCAAGAGGAAGTCCAAGTCACTACTAAGGCACAAGCTGGTGTTCAGCACTACTGCATTGCTGGAAACACACATCTCTTCAGCTGTTGTGGACCTCCTGCAACTTTCTTTCTGCTGGAGGTGACCCTGGTCACTGTCATAGTTTTTTGACTGTTGGCAGAAAACTCTAATCAAGTCAATAGGCTTCTTGCGCAGAATTTTAGCCTAAAAGTCTTCCTGCTGACGCAGCATGTGCTGATCTACATGATGAAAAGTGATCTGTGTAACAATATTACATAGTACTACACTAAATTAGAAAAAATAAGGACCATATTGGAATTTCCAAGTTAATAATTTCAAAGTTAAATATCCTATCCTAAGACCTTTGCATCAAGCTCCAACATAACAGCTCAGACCTTGCAACTTTTGCTGATACTGTTTTTATTAAGGACTGGAATAAAGCAATGACATGTACTGTTCAGTACAAAGATCACACCAGGAACAACAGTGAGATAAGGGAATTTCCTCTCTTCCTTCATCTTTGGCTATAAAAAAAGCGAGCAATTACCTTCAGAGATGTTTTTACAAGAAATCTGGATGTAACAGATTAAATCAGAGAAAAAAAAATCACTCTAATCTGGAAGGAAAGTAACCTACTAGACAGAAGTCATAATGATGCTTTGGGAAGGCTGACCTGGAACAGAGACTAGACAGAGCTAAGAGAATAAAGTTGATATATATTTAAAGGCCTTTAAGGATACATCTTGGGCAGGACAGGAGCCGGACGAGGGCTACACCGAAGGTGGACCCAAAATAGTCATAAAATGGCTGACTGGTCACAAGGTCCTACACTTTTATAAGTTTTGGTCCATTTGCATATTGGGTTTAATTGTCCAATTACAGCTTCAGATTATGAGGTCTCATCCTTCTTGTTTTCTCTCTTCCATCGACCATTTTTTATGCTTTTGGGCCTGAAAACTTATAACAGTTGTCCTTGGTCTCCATCAGGAAAAGGATTTGTTTTGTCTACCTACTCTGCGAAGAGAGCTTGCTAACGTTTAATGTGAGGCTCAGAACTACATCTCCAGGCAGCACAGAATCTGAAAAACATGAAAGTGAAAACTTAAGGCATCATTTCCCCCTTCTTTCTTGATCTTTTCATGATCTTTGGCTTCTTCATTCAAGGAAATCAAAGTTGCTGACTGGAGAGGGGATGAACTTTTGTGATGGCTGCAGCTGAGTGTGAGTTTAGTTGGCTCAAAAAGAAACATTTGTGACCATTTTCTCATACATTGATATTCTCTGCTTTATTTTAAGGGCATTTGAGCCACTCCTTTTTGAAAGTGACTGATCAGGAGTTGTCAGCACACACACAATGGTCCTCACTTTAGTTGTATTTTCTGCAACCCAGAATGTCTGCGCATAGATTTCTGAATTTTTTACTTTCAAAAATAATTTCTAGCTTTAGAAATCCGTACAGTGATACATTGTAATGATGCATATGTGCGTGTGCACGTATGTGTTTATGTTTATATTTATAAAAAGATTTCTTCTATGGTATTGAATATCTAAACCTTTAATATAAGAAGGGAAATTTAAGGATCAGTGTTTATTGAAGTTGGTCATTGACAGATGTTTATGTCTAGATAAGGAGAAAGCTCTGTTCCATTCTCACTGCATGAAAAGGCTCATTTAGTTTCAGGGAAGTTACTGGGAAAATCCTCAATGTGACAGCAGGGTTAAAAACATGTTGTTGCAGATGCAGTCTCAGAAAGATTCACTTGGCGCAAACACCATCTCTGAAAATGTGTGTAGGTCCAGAAAACCAATATAAATCAGATGGCAGGCTTCACAGGATGAAGAAAGGAATTTAATTAAAATCCATCTCATCTGCATTCACACCAATAGGCACCTCTAAACTTGAAAAAAAAAAAAAAAAAAGAAAATCCGATTTCACCATAATATTGGAGAACATTTGCTGAAGTCTGGCGTGTAATATTTTCCAGAAGAATGGTACTTGTTATCAGCATGTAATCCTTTCTCTACTTTGGGCAAATATCTCAACTGCAGATATTTTGTGTCAGAAGCAATCATTTGTTTTGTGGAGCTGGTTGACAGCATCTATGATGTTACCCTGTATTATACACAAACTTAATTTCAATAACTTCCACATGACCTATAATACATTTTTTAGCAGAACAATAATTACTGTATATTTCATATATTTTATGATTGATGCTTATATTTTATCCAAGAATAATTAAATTTCATCACTGGAGTTGACTAACATTTTGACTAACAAATACTGCCAAATGCTAAATAATATTTCTGAAAAGGACAAAGTCAAAAAAAAGGATTCCCCGTCCTGTTAAGACAGCCAAATTTAAAGGAACAGTTCCTTTTAATATCCATGTATTGTACACATACATGTATTCAAAAAAATATCAATTTTTGTGTGTTTTTTTATATTTTCAGAGTCCATCATAGTCCCTGTGGTGATCATGCATGCTGCTGGACTCCTCTTCAAGCTGCTCTGAGGATTCAATGAAATCATAAAAAAAAAAAAAGAGCATTGAACAGAAGATATATGACAAAGGATTAATTAGCATGTATGAGGGTTTATAAAGAGAAATTCCATTCAATGAGAGGTATTAAAAGACTGTTTCATAAGGAGATTATTAGTTAGAAAGCCAAAACATATCAACAGGCAGATAAAACTAAGAGCAAGAACACTGTTTTCCAACAAAACCCAAATCAAAATTAAAAATAAAAAAATAAAAGAATAAAAGGGGAAATTTGCAAGAGTAAAAGGATATTTCTGCAGAGTTTGATTATCTAATGCACTTTTAATATCTTTATTATGTCTTGTAAGGCTACAATAATAAAAAGGTGCATAAGTAAGGGTTAGTAGCGTTAGTTCGCTATTAGGATTATTGGCAACTCAGAATTTAGTGATATTGAACATAATTGGTTATGACCAAAGAACAATTGCAGTGGACAGCACTTTTTAAAAAAACTTTTTCAAAAAATATTTCAATATTCCCTGTGGAGTACCAATTCAAAGTAAATAGCATTAAAAAGAAGTAAACACTGAAACTTTTAATACAAGACATACTGCTGAGAACCTTATATTCACTGAATGAAATGAACAAAAAAATCTTACTAATGGGTAATAGCAAGCTAGAGTATTCCTGGCTTAATAGAATTATAAGAAACATTTTTAACCTTCTCTCTAGCTTTGGACAGAAAATTATCTATTCCTCTCAAGATTTTATAGTCGCTCAATCATTAATATAATTTTTACTTTAATTCTTAAGTATTGATTTTTTATTGTTCTATTGTTTCTATTATTACTAGAAATAAATTCCAATTTCATTTATAGAACTGATAGCAATTGCTATCCATTTTTCTTTCAAGTAAATACATAGGATTCTTTGCATGAACAATGTGAATGTTTAGTCACTAAAATTGCTGCTAAGTGGAGTGGCAGGTTCATCATCTCATCAAACAAAAGTTTTGTGACATAAAATATTAAAAGCCTGGTCCAGTTTGACTAGATGAAAATTAAAGGTCTGCAATTATAAGAGGTCATATCATCATGACGTTATGCTTCTTCTTTGCCTTAAATTTGACAAAAAAGTATCGAAGATGCTGTGGTTCCCCACCATAATTCAAAGACTCAGTTCTTACAGTTAGTTCCATGCTTGTAACTCACATGAAGTACCATCATTCAAGTTTAAATTTGGAGAAAAAGTGCACTGAATGTCTGCCTCTCTTCCCCCATTTTTAAAAAATATTTAAGCAATGAAAATAATTTAGCCAATTAACACTTACAAAAAGAAGACCCTAGAGGTAGTTAAGAAAGAAGATGAAGCCTCTATCTACACTTATACACAGAATTATACCTATTATACACACAATACACCAGTGCAACAGAATCCCAGGATGATCAGGAGCTGTAAGGGACTTCTGGAGATCATTCAGTCCAACTGCCCTGCCAAGGTATGGTCACCCTGAGCAGGTGACACAGGAACATGTCCAGGTGGATTTTGCGTGTCTTCAGAGAGGGAGACTCCACAATCAGTCTGGACAGCCTGTTCCAGTGCTCTGCCACCATCAGTATGAGGAAGTTCTTCCTCATGCTGAGGTGAAATTTGTTGTGTTTCAGTTTATGGCCATTTGCTCCTTGTCCTGTCTCTGGGCACCACCGAAAAGAGTCTGGCATCATCCTCTTGGCACCCACCTTAGAGATGTTTACATGTACTGCTACAAACTCCTCTTAGTCTTCTCCAGACTAAACAGATGCAGCTCCCACAGTCACTTCTCATAAAAGAGACACTCCAGACCCCAAATCACCTCTGTGGCCTCTGCTGGACCCTCTCCAGAAGCTCCTCGTCTTTCTTAGGAGCCCAGATGGATACAACATTCCAAATGTAGCCTGACCACAGCCATTTAGAGGGGCAGGATCTCGGCCTGCAGGGCACAGTCTTCCCAATGCACTCCAGGATAGCAGGATTGTTTCAAATGAGGAATCTTCATATGGAAGCTATAAAAAATATACATCTGTGTCAATGGAATTAATACAGTTTTCCCAGGCTCATACAATCATAAGAAAATGCATGTTTTCCTGTGGCTGCTTCCTCAGGGATGGAGAAATCCCGTGGTAACACAGAGCTCATTGGTACAGTGTCTATGCTCTCACTCATCTAGAGAGGTCTGGCCAGAGTGTCCAAGTTTGCCAGAAGCTGGAAGAATTTCTAGGAAATATCTTTAACATAAACCAAATAAATCTAGGGACTACTTCAGACATCACCAGAAACTAGCTTCCAACAACCTCTTCATCCTCTATATTTATTCTAACAGCCTTCCAGCCAGACTAAGCAAGAGGCCTCTGAGCTATGAAACAGTTCTAGATTTTTATCAAACTGCCTAATACACAACACCAGTGATCAACTTGTGTTGAAAGGAGGGGGTTGAAAATCAGTTTCCAAAAAAAAAAAGTAAATTTTAACAAAGAAACAGGTATCTCAACTCGATAACAGAATAACTAGCAAATGATTAAAGATGAATATGGGATATTTAGCATCATAAAAGAAGCTATAAAATTGATGACTAGAATATTCCCAAAATACTCTCACAAATAAATCACATAGACAGTACTGAAATAATGATTAAATTCCTGCTTAACTCAAAATATCACTAAAGATTAACTATCATGTTTGAAATAATTACCTTATAAATTGAACCTGTAAAAAGGTTTTTCTTACCTTTTATTTTATTCCTCATGTGCTGCATATACAAAGGCTAGATGATTTTTTTAAGCTGAGCCTTTGTAAAAACACTTTATAAACATAAAATGGTCTTCCTGAAATCCATGGAAACAAGAATGAAGCCATTAATAAGATCTGTGAGTTAAAATCCTCCAGTCATGATGACAACATGGTCTTGAAGATGCCATGTTTTAACATGGAAGACTCTCGATAACTCAGAACCAGCATCCTGCTTTGTGGGCAGAGTTAGGAGTGAAAAGGAGACAGCAGATACACCTCAGGTGACTCCCTATGTCACCAATCTAAGTTTCAGTAATTTAAAGACATAAATGATAAGTCAACTTTACACGGTGTTTCAAAGTCATTGCAGAGCCAGCAGAATCAGTGTCAACTTATCCAGGTTCAATCCCACATTAGTATTGCTAGCTGATTTCCAAGTTGTGGGATTATCATATCTGAGCAATGCCACCCTAAAATATGTAGGCATGGTGCTACAAGCTGCTCTGCAAAACTTCATGTTATTGCATCATGTATATATTGTATATTATTTAACATTTCCTTTCATGCTTCAGCATGTTTGGATTTCCAACATAACTGCTTTAATAATACATTTTGAACAATAAACTAACATTCTTCATTTAAAGAAATAACTGAAGACATAAAATTTATATTATGCTTGTAGTTTTTCTTTCAAATTTAGAAAATTGCTAAAATTAACTCTGCCATTAAAAAACCTTTTGGTTAGAATTCATGATAGGCAGCAGTATTACTTGGATTATAATAAATAAATAAGCTTGAAGAATAGTACAGTTTTATTAAACTTAATCACCTGTGTCCTGATTATTTATCAAAGTTATACTTGGTGGAATATACATGATAGTAATTGGTGAAGCTTGATGAGCTTGTGTTTTGCTATCTGTACATGTGTCACAGAAATCAAGATCAACCTTCACCCTCCAAATATCTCATCTTCTTTCATTTGGATTATGTATCCTGCCCCCTCGAATTTTAATTCACTCTATATACCTATTTGACTGAAAGATGAGTTTCAGTTGACTTCTAAGCCTTGATGAGAGGAAATAAAAATTTTAAGCACACACATGGAAACAAATATGTTATAATTATAATAGATTCCTCTGAGAAGCTTTTCCTAATATACTGTTCCAGATGGCAGGTTCCTAATAAGCTTAAAAGCTTCATGGATAAAACCCTGGACATTAGAACTGATAAATAAATTGCTTTAAAACAAAGAAGAAGAAAAAATTTAAACTTGAAGAGGTCAGTCAGTACTCTGAACCCTGAGATTTTAATCCCTTTAAAGCATACAGATAAGAGGACCATCTGCAAACTAATTCAATTTAGAGATGGCTGTGCACAACTAATTGCTGTCTAGAGGTAGAAAAATGAACAAACTTGCTTAGAGCAAATAAATTTTTTTATATAAAACAAAACATACGCAAAAAAACCCCCCGTATGTTAAGAGAGAAAGGAATGAAGAAAATAAGTAAAAAATATCACTTTCTTATTTAAAAATTAACAAATCAGTTTCATAAACAACATAAAAACAAGATAACAAAGGCTTTAAGTGAAGAATAGTTAGAAGAACAGATACTTAAAGAAAGAGGCAATACTTTTGCACTTCAAAAATTTTACCAATAAATATACTAAAAACTAACTAGCAAAAGAGCAGGGGGTCAGAGGGAAAGTGTGAGGGGAGGTTTTCCCACCAAGCAGTCATGGATCTTTCTTCTATAATACTTTGTCACTGTCTGTCACATGTTTGAAGGTAATCAGTAAAAATGCATCTAGCTAATTCATCATAAAGACAATGTTTATTAAAACTAAACCAAAACAAACCAAAAACCCTCTGAAGGTAATTAACAAACATGAATTGAAACTGCGCTGTCAATCCAAGAGGATGCAGCAGAAGGTCAACTTGAACGATTCCAAAGACTTTGCTATTTCATGTATGGATGGTGCAGGTGACAGAGTAAAGAATACACTTGGAAAGTTTTTTGAGGACACCAAAATGAAAAGATGTGAAAGCAGCGTGGTGAACAAGAGCAAAATTTGAAATTTTATTGATGAAGCTGGGATATCTCAAAAGCCAGCATGAAACTGAAATAATTGCAGACTTGTACTGTGAATAGTGTGCCGTCTTTCCATGTATCGTTACAAAAACAAACTTCTGGCAGAAGTCTGCATGGAGAACAATGTGAAAAAAAGACAGTTTACACAGCTGGTGTTTTGGAGCAACCGCGTACCTTCTTGATAAGACATTTGTTCATCACATCCAGTAACATAATTCTGAGAGTCACCTCAAATAGAAACTGTCTTTTTAAACATCTATTCTGCCTGAATATATTTATTCCACAAATTTCCCCAGAAAGCCCACTGAAACACCAGCAAAACATGGATGGGCAAAATGGCACAGTGTTGGTTGAATCAATGAAGCAGGTTGTATTGGATCTACAATTGGAAACCCTTCAACCTCCGAAAATACAGTCTCAGAAATCTCTAGTTTGTCATGCTAAAATTACCTTTCAGTCTATTAGCACTTTACAATTAAGAATTAGAGAGTTTAATTTGTATTTACTATTGTTCATGAGATTATGATCTTAATTATATGGTGCTTAAAAACCACGTCCCCATTTATTTTATAATCAAGATTAACATACATACCCCTAAATGATGACTGCAGCAATTTCACAGATTTAATTGAGGTAGATACGGGATTAGAAGTGCTTAAACCTTAAAGAAAATGGCATATTAATTCCAAACATTTACCTATTTGTAAATTTCTCTCTCCTTACCCACAACAAATAACATTTTGAAATTGCAATTAGCTAATCTTGGGCTATAAAAAAATCTAATGCATAAAGTGCTGTGAAAACCAGCCTAACTACTAAAATAAAATTAATTGATAAGGAATGAGCACTTAGGAATTAAAGCATGTTATTTACCTTTAAATTTTCTACAATAATAATTCAGATTAATCTTATTAATTACCACAGTTATTTTCCTTGGAAAAAAAAAAGTAAAAAAATAGCTAATAAAACCACTTTAACAGCTAAAACAGGCCAGAATTCTGTAAAAGCATGAATCTGGGTTCTGCAGTTTGATCATACCATGAGGATTTAAAAAAAAAATATTTAAAAATCTTAAAATATTGAGGAATCCCCAACAGTTTTTCCCCATGTAGACTGAAGTAGGTAATTCTCTTATCATGTAACAAAAGTGGGAGGTTTGAGAAGAGAAAAGGTATTTCCATTAAATTGTATCTTAGATACCAAACTTGCATGTAAAGTTTAAACTCAAGGACTTGATGAGTCTCATTAGATTTTAAAATAGTTTTTTAAAAAATCACAATAGCTTTTAATGGAAATAAACTGTTTTCCCTTTCTGCTCTGCTCCAGTGTTCCAGGTATGAGATGCATGGCATGTCTAGGTTCACCCGTTGCCCAACTATGGTGCAATGCTACCAAATGAAGTTCCAAGGTTATTTCTACACAATCTGAAATGTTTGTCATAAGGAATTGGGTGGCTATAATATGAATTAAAAGGAAAATGCTGAGAAAACAGGGTAAAATAAACCAAATTAGGACACAGATCACAAGGAAAAAATACATTGGTGAAAGGGTTCCCCTTAGTTTCTTATAACACTATAAAAAAAAGGATAAAGTTTTGGAATTCACCTGTAGCTCAGGAGAAGTACAGTACCTTAGGCTGGTGGAAATATTTTCTACCCTGTCATATTCTTTAATATACCAAAACTCTAAACATAAACAAAGTTGCATAAAAATCAGATTACTGATGTTCAATCTCTGCCTCTAATGAAAAACAGTAAAAATTCTCTTTCACTTGAGTAAGGCCAGAAATTCTCCCTGCGTAGTTATTTCACTGAAGAAGCACAGAAATAAAATAAAAACCCTTTCAGCCAAAGACTGGTGTTAAACCTGAGCATGATGTTGACACTGAGTATGTTGGGAAACAAAATTAAGATAATTTTTTTTTTATTATCACTACAAACACCACATTGGATACCACCATCTCCACATTTGATTTTTCAAGGTTACAGTGTTTCATGTATCCCAAAAAATCCCTTGTGTACCAAGGATACAAGGTTTCTTGTATCTCAGTTGAGTCACAACTGTGATGCAAAGACAGATGGGAAAAATATAAAACAGTGAAATACTTAAAGCTTTTCATTTGGTAATCCTGAGTGTGGGTTTCATGGTAAGTATTTTTCATTAAAAATGTGAAAGGCTGTGGCATATTCTACATATTTTCCTCTTAATTAACTCATTTAAGCAAAATGTGCAAGCCACTGTCTGTACTCTCTGAATTCACAGTGTAGAGAAGCAGACTTTGCATGGAATAGTTGACATCCACAACCAAATTTACGTCCCTGGAACACATTAGTGTACATGCAGCAAAACACATTACAGCAAACTGTGCTTCACAATGCCTATCCTTACACATAGCAAAAGAAATAGAAAGGCTAAGGTTTTAAACAGAAAAAAGGTGAAAATATTGTTATACTTGAGTGGGTTTTATTCACTGGTATGTACTTCTAGAAGAGCAATAGATTGGGGTGCTTTCAAGCCTAACCCTGTAAAGGTAAGTAAGTAAGAGTTTTGTTTGAGTTTTATCACTAGAGCAAAGCAGCACAGTCCTATGGACAACAGTGGAAACCACTGTGAAACACAGAAGGTTCAGTCCATCTACCATGTTTGTTTAACCTTCATCAAGATGAAACCCAAATGTTGAAAAGCATATTTTCCTTAGCTCTTTTCATAACAAATATCTAAATATAAACAAAAAATAATTAAATTGCAAAGGTTGTGCAACTTGCAGGGAAGGAGGGGAAAGTACTGGAGTAATATTTCAGAGAGCTTGCAGTCTGCTTAATTATTTTTTACACTTTTTACACAGTTTGCCTTTTTGGTATCTGAATCAGTGATTTTTCTTTTTATCAAGATAATTTAGTTTTTTCTTGGAGAAAATTAACCAAAAAAAAAAAGGTAACGTGAGAAAAAATTCCAATCCAGTTCCAATTCAGACTATTGCTCTATAAAACTTTCACTAGACATTGCAGAATGTTGTTCAAATTAGAAGTCCACAAAATATTTCTCCAGTGGTGAAAACAATTAAAACGATCTGGGCTGCAGAAATGGCAGGAAGCATCCAACCAGCGTTAAACAATAGGAAGGACTTGCTGTTCAGGCAGGCAATTTTCTCTGCATGAATATAATGTGATTACAAAGGGAGCTGCTGTAGGCTAATGAGCTCCTATTCACAGTTTTTATGGAATGAAACTAAGGGAACTGCTCAGCATTTCCCCCTGCTCTTTCAAGCAGATGGTACTGTGGTGAGACAGTGCCCTTCCATGCTACACTGCATAATCCGTGTGCTGCTGCAGCACAAACAGCTCAGAGGTCTCTTCTGTACGTTGATGACATTTAAGATAGACTAACAGAAACTCCAAGAAGGCAAATTGGCTTTGCTGAAGGCATTTAATTAATGGGATTTAAAATACGTATTATCAGACCCAGCGGAGATTTATAACAGCCATAGTTTTCTTCTGTAAACAAAATCTTTCAGTGCTTTTTGTTTGTTTTGTTGCTGTTGGGAGGTTTTTCTCATAAAGGTCATCTGCAAAAGTCAAACATGGTTGGTTGAAGATAGTCCTTTTATTTAACAAAGTCATCTTCAGCAAAATTTTATTAAAGAAAAAAAAAAACGCAGAATCTTTTATTAAAGAAAGAAATATTTATAGCTCTTTGATGCCATTGAATTAAATTTGATATAGGAATAGACTCGACTTTCACATTTACTTTTCAATACATCATCCATTATTTATAGTGGCAGGTATTGAGTGTGGAAATCAGGACTAAATATCATTAAATACTGTAGCATAGTGTTATCATAGTTTTCAAATTCAGAAATTAAACAGGGTTTGACTATGGGATCTGAGATATTTTATTTTAAAAATATGTTGCTCAAACCACATCTAAGAAATCTAAATACTTATGAGATATCCAGGCGAGTGTTTTGTGATACCAAACCAAGACTGGCAAAATCAACAAGAAAAAAACATTTTGAAGAGATCCATAGGACAACAGTATTCCTCCCTCACTCCTGAACTACTCCTTGGAGAAATGTGCCTCAATGCTCTATTACTATTCAAGGCCAACCTCTGAAAAAATCATCCATTTTCTCAAGTGGTTGAGAAGTAAAAATAATGTTCAAACAAAAACTTTGAACTTGATTGCAGGAACTGACTGACAAATCAAATAAAAGCACAGGATCACGTGAATGATATTGCTGCACTGAAATCAGAAGAACCCTTCAAATTTTTGTTCCACAAACTGGCACAACATAGGCAGGTCACATTCACTGTGCTGGTATTGGTCCTCTTGAACCCTTCAGATGGAGACTTCACTGTTTCTTAAACCTGGCTTTTGTTACATTTGAGCTCAGGGACTGCAAAACCCAGATTACCACTGCAAAGTCCACACACAGAATAGTGTGATGCAATCTTTTTGCCCAATGGAAAAGATTTTGCTTGTCTTCTTTGTTTTCTTGTGACTGCTCTTCTTTCTTGAATTAGATTTCCTTTGCCAGATCCAGCAAAATAAAGGCAGAGTTTGGTATATTTCTTCTTTGACTGCAGAACTGAAGATCAATGTCTACCTCTAGTTCAGTGAGAAAGTCTTATTTAATATTGAAGAACTATATTTTCTTCCATATCTCAAACCAACATTCAAGCTCACTAGAGATGCATTTATTTTGCCTGTATGGAGCTCTTTTTCAGTTTTTATTACAAATGCTGTGGATGATCATCAAACACTATTTGAAGCTGTGTGCAGAGAAATTACACAGGAGCAGAGCAGGCGTTCAAACTGGCTCAGCAACCACAGAGAGTAAACCACCACCTTATCTGTCAGACTTACCAGGACTGCTGTTCTCCCAAGATGTATTGTTATAGTAGAAAAATGAAAGGAAATCAGTGCATCTTACAAATAGTTGTTTTATCCTAGATTATATAGCTTTAAAAGAGAGATACAACAGTTCTTTTAAAAATTACAGACTTTTGTGGTTTAATTAACAGTATTACACACAACTTATTGCTGGGAAAATGGATATACAAACAAGACCTCTATTCCTTAGCTTATTGTCATTCAGACAACTGTTTGGATGTAGATACCATTCACCTAAAGAGCATTGCACCTAGTGTAATTAATCTTTAGATATTAAAGCAAAAATCAGACAAATCTACATTCTAGGAATTAGCAGAACTTGTCCTTGACATAATACACAGGCTAGGTAACCATGGGTTTGATTGATGAGAACAGGAGATTCTAGTACCCTGCCCTCTCAAAACTCACAGAAGGAAAATGACAAATATCTGCCTACCCTATAGATTAAATGCTCACAGGCATTCTGTAACTACAGAATGTTCAGGACTCAAAGTAAAGCTCAAAACTTAGAAAGTGAGAAACATTTCTTCCCCTATTTCTACCACTAAGTCCCTATGTTTCCTCAGTGAGCAAAATTAATACAATTTTTAGTAATTTGCAGTTTGCTCATAATCTAAAAGGAAGTTGGAGTTTTAATACAAAATTTGCTTTCAAAAATAGAGCTTTATGACATTGAAGAGACAAGGTGGAACAGCATAATGATTACTGCTTTCAGGACTAAAAGCACTGTAACATCAAAGAACATTTTATCAATGCATTAATCCACACAATACAACTGCATGTTCACATTTTATGTTTGCAAATATTAACCCACAGTTGCCACTTCATTTTCCTTTAGCGTCCTTTCATGGCAATACTTCTAGCCTGTCTTAAACAGTTTTCTCTCCATTCCACAATTCTTACATCATAAAGAACAGAATTTAAATCATTTTAAAGTCACAGGAACAGTGAAAAAGCTAATTAGAAAATCTACTGATGCACCATCTTTTTGCTCTTCAAAATTTTGAAAAGATAGAAACGTTATAAAGGTGGCTTCTTATTATCAGTGGTATGATTTTATTGCTATTTTTCCAGAAGAAATCTCAAGAATTTATCAAAATTTACAATATTGACATGGAGGAAGAATCTGGTGCAGTCTATAAACATCTGCAGAGCTCTAGGATTTTCTGTATCCTTCAGACTGAATTAGTTTTGGTTCTCAGCAGAGAGCTCTGTGTGGTAGGAATCACAACCCGGTTGTCATTATTTCTACACTGACACCAGAAAAGCTCCCAACTGTTTTGACTGAAGTAGGGATTGACGTGGTATTAATCTAAACAACTGATAAGAATGCAGTCATTTATTGAGCTAGTTCAACTCTCCTGTGATTGTCTGGAGAACTGTGTTAAACCTAGGAAATAAGGTACTGTACTTTAAATTTTGCAGAATGGCAGCCCTGAAGCACAAGCAAGTCTTTCTACAAGTGCCTCCAGGGGTTCATTCATGTTAAAGGAATAGTTAGGCATGAGAGATGATGCTCTCCTTCAGCATCAGGTAGGACTGTTGCTTAGATACAAAGACTGTCCTTTTATTTGTATTCTTCAGAGGAGATGCAGCATTGCCCTGAGCCTCACTCCCATGCTAATGCAGCTCTACAATTACCCTGCACGGCACAATCTGTTCCTTGAAAAGAAAAAAGAAGGATTCATGAAAACCTTGGGGTGCATCTTCCTAATTGTTCCTATTAATTCGTCATAATAAGAGTCTGAAAATTTGAGAATACAGAAATGTTGTGTGAAGAGATTACTACACTCAGTAGCTCTTTTAATGTAAACTGAGACCAAGAAATTATCTGGATGGACCATTTCTGTCTAAAAAAACCAAATTCTTCATTTTTTGGTAAATAGCTCTGAGATTTCAGATTATATTGCTTCTGGGCAGAAAAAATCTTTCTTTTAACAAAATAAAATGTCTAAATATCCTGCTTTCCTGCTTTAAGTTATACATTACCAGAATGAAATTGAAATTATTTGTGCAAAAATAAGAGGCAATTTAATGAAAAAGATAATCCACTTGGTTTTATTCTTAGAGGAATATACTCAAAAAATAATTGAATAGTAAATGCATGCTTATGACATTTCTTTCTTTATTTCAGATGGGTCTTGTTTTTGTTCTTCTGTTTAAAAGATGCATAAAAAATACCTATATATAATAACATCTATTAATTTTCCAGAATATTTTGGAAAAGGTAACAAACTTATACTGTTATTCTGCCTCAGTCTTACATTTCATTCAGAATAAACATTCATTTCATTGGTGAAGTGTCTGTGTGTTTTATTTTGAATTTACAAGGTTTTGCAAACCAATTTATTGTTGTTGTTGTTACAATTTCCAATGTAATTCTTACCTCTTTTGGACTACCACAACTATCACTTAACACCACAAAAAATGTGCTTCTTCATGAGAAGTATTTATGGACTAGAAATCAAATCTGCTCTAAGATTTATATATTTACATACACATATGTAGATGAGATGCTGACATAAAAAAAAATCTGTAAGACCTTTGTGCCATGATGTTTAAATTATCCTTTGCCATTAAAAAAAACCCCTCAGACGTAGTTGTCAGTGTTATTTTTTAGTTCATGCTCAATATCACAAACAAAATTACTCATTTATACAAATGGACAGATATATATGCACTGCTTTTCTGCCAGCTTAACCAGAAAACAGGATTGAAGCCTGAGGAAGCCTAATGAAATTCATTATCTATAAGGTGTTAAGGTGAATTTTGTCCTTCAAAACAAGGTGGGTTTATCATATTACCCTGTCTTGACCTCTGCAAATTGCAAACTCTCAGAATTTTAGGATTTTTTTTAAAAAATAGACAAAGACAATTCTTTTCCCTATAATACCATAAGCTCTGGATGTATATCTTCACTTTTTACTCAATCACACAATTTTTGAAAGTGCCAGCTGCACTTTCATATCATTCTATATATTATCAACGACTCTCTGACAGTAAATTTGTAAATGCCAAAAGTTCATGGATGTTTTCCAGCTCTCTTTCTCACCCTAGAACTTGTTTTGTTTTCTTTTTGTCCCAAATACTTTTCTTCTGTGAGATGTAAAAATTATGAAGAAGGTTCTCTGAAGCTTTAAATAGCAATGTTCATAATGTTCACTTAAGTTATGTTACATTTATATCTTATGTTATAATTAATGTTACATTTTTGTAATATAAAATAATCATTAGTAAAATCTTTGCTCACTTTGAAGGTTCTCATAATTGTTTCCATGGCAGTAAAACACAAAAAAATATAATCTTTACTCACCAAGACCAGCCATTCAAAATCTCACTTATTTTTTCTGAAGTGTTTTCTTGGCAAAGTGTGATGCCAAAATTATGACATTTCTTTGAAATCTAGGAAAAATGTCCCATAAGGACATTCTTGGTGATTTAAAATTTCTTTATATTTCTGAAAAAAAAAATTCCAATTTTCTCATCTCGGGTTGAATTTATACCACTCTTTGTAACATTAATGGTAACTGAGACCCTAAATCACAGCTTTACTTATTCTGGTGTCACTAAATTTTGCAGTGTCAAGTAAGGAGTCTTTAAATTGGTGTTAATTTGATATTTGCCAGAATAGCAGGAGCTGATAAAACAGAAGGAGATCAGGATCACTCTAAAAAAGGAAGTTTTGCTGAGGTGTTCTCACTGTTGCTGAGCAAACTCCACTGGTGTCTGTTTCATGGATCATGATATCTATCCTTGGAGTTGTAAAAAGACTGTATGTGTTGACAATTGTCAAACTAACGTTTCATTACCTGCATTACATGAAGCAAAGAAACTATTGTGAATTTGCTTACAATAAAAATAACTATAACACTGTAGCATACTTATTTTAGGTATGGCTGAAGAATAATCTGATGTGGGTTTTGTGGTTTTTTAAGCAGTCTCATTCAGCAGGAGAAATTNTATTTTAGGTATGGCTGAAGAATAATCTGATGTGAATTTTGTGGATTTTAAGCAGTCTCATTCAGCAGGAGAAATTCAGATCAAATTCCAGGAAGTCACATATTCAAGTTCACCTTCCCACCATCTGGATTGTTATCTCAGCAGGTGCTACCTGCAGTTTTATTCTTAGAGTTAAGTCATATTACATCCTGAGGAAAATAATGAAAACTAAATATATCTCTCTTTCCAATGTCAGTCTTTTTTGTGAATGAAAAATGAATAATCTTTTTGCAACATTCTCACTCCCAATATCCAATTTGACTCCTTCTACAGAATTATGTTATTCATAATTCTGTTTGAGAAATTCTCTAGAAAGGGACTACATGAAGTCCAGAGCACTTTCCATCAGAATGATAAGTAAGTAAATATATTTCACTCTTGCAGTCTTTGAAAGGTAAGAAATAATATAGACAAGATTTCATTAAGGCAGTGGTTGCAACTGCAGTGAAGAAAATTTTATTTGTAGGTTGTTACTCCTTGCACTCTGTGCATAAGTCATTATATGTATTACGACTTGTACCTAGAAACTTCACATTCAAGTTACAAATTCAAGAAATGACTCACAGAAAGGCTATTTACTTGGGATTGATTTGCAGACTGTGAAAAAACAGCTTGACTCTACAGTGTAGTAGACACTAAGGCTATGGAAGAGAGATGTGTCCATCAGGGAGAATGAAGAGCGTGCTGCAAAGTGCCTCTAGAGGGAGAAGCACTGCTCTATCCTCTGTGCTCTGGCACTGAACACTGCCATCAGCTCTTGATCAGAGAAGCTGCTTGAAAAATTCTAAAATTCTAAAACTAATTCTCTCTTACAGTGTAAAACTGCTACATTGTTTAAGCAGCCAGTGGTAACAAATTGAAATTGTCATCTGAGTGGAGGGCTAATATTGATCTCTTCCTGCTCATGGAAGAGAGCATGTCAAGGTCTTAAGGCTAAGGCTCTGCTCTGCCTAATGAAGAGATCATTTGTTTGATTTAGAGATGCATTGCCTCAAAATAGGAACTTCTGGCAAGAGGATTTCAATCAAAACAATTGCCTGATAATCAGATCATTAATTTTGGTTTTATGTAATGACATTTGTAAAAAGTGAAAAAACATGATCGCTTGCTCTAATGAAAATGAATCCTATTTCTTAATTGTCTGTCTTTAGTTTAATGATCATACTAAATCTATCTGTCTCAAACTAATATATATATCCATACAGAAACGCTCTTGATCTTACAAAAACAAGTTTGTTTTCAGTCCTATGAAATCCTTCTAGTGATTTATAATAAAGTATTAATAAAAAGGCTTCTAAACCAATGTTGCACTCCAATTCAAGCAATAAAAAAAGCTATTAATTTTGTGTTCAGACACTTCGGAAAGTAAATAGGCAGGAAAAAAAAGCACTAAAGAACAAATAAGTATAATCAACATCTCCTCTGTATAATGCCCCACAGCAATTGAGTATTCTGTCAACAACTGGTCTTAGTAAAACTGTATCAATGAGGAAAAATCCATCAGAAAAAGATCCT
>VWYP01009817.1:0-10122 GCA_013400435.1 Pycnonotus jocosus | reverse complement strand
TTTTTTTTTTCCTTTTTGGTAAAGCACTATCTTAAATGGTTTAGATTACAATTAAAAAAAAAATTGTACATATTGTACAAGCTCATTACTTCAATATTGCTTATGCTTCTTATTCATAAGAGTCTGAGCCTGACATTCTCCTTTTAGAGGTCCTGGAAAACTTCTTCCCCGTTGTGATAAAAAGTAAACCTTTTTGTGGGTGCCACAATGGCATAGGTACATTGCAACCCCCAAAATATCCAATTCATTCAATATAAACTGCAGGAGTTTATGAGCAGATTATTTTTAAGCTATTAATATTGCTTGTCTGCTGACCAGATAAGATTACTACAGGGATGGTGACTGGTGTAACTGACCAAAGTTGAAACTGTTTTGTAAAAAATAAAAGGTATAGGTAATTTTCTGTGCTGCATTTATCAGAGAAAAATGATGATACAATATCTAAGGAAATATTTGTCTGTCTAACACAAGTATTACTGTAGATTTTTTGTCACAAATATCAGTTGACCAGTAACATATGCATACAGGCTTATTATGAAAATAAATTTGTATGGCTTTTTTTGTTTTGACATTACATCAAAACATGATTTTCAGTCTTAAGAGACTGAAAGACACAGTAAAGCATGCTGCTAATATCAGTTTGCAAATACAGCTATACAATAAATGTTTTAAGTACATTTCTGAAATTCATAATAACAAAGTAAAATGCCATGGTCAAAATGTTGCACTTATATTTCTGATTTGTTCTTATTTGAGCACATAGGGAGGCAATGAGTGTATTAAAATCCCAGCAGAAGCAATCAGGGCATTTAGCATCTTGCAAGTTACTGGTGCTCAGCAGTTTTAGGGGAGACACAAAAAGTGCTTTGCAAGTGCATCCACAGGGTACTACGGTGCAGCGTGGTGCTGTGACACCTAAAGTAGCTTCATTTGTGTACCAGAAATGTGCTCATTATGCTTGGGCTAATTATAGCCTGAGAAGTCTTCTTCAGGGAAGAACCTAGAGAGTAAAGCAGATGGAAAAAGAGATGATGGAATAAAACAAAATGAGAAAATATTTTGAAGACAAGCAGAGAAAGTATGCATTTGAGGCTTTTTTAATGTTTTCCTTAAAACATTTTTTATCTTACAAAGTGGAACAAGATTTGCTCATTTTGATTAATTTTCTTTTTTTTTTTTTTCCTTTTCTTAAAAAAAAAAAAAGCAGGCTAAGGTACTTTTTGGACAATCAGCATTTCATCAGAGCTAAAAATAGAGATTATAATATTGTTTGCTCATGTAGGGAAATGGTGCAGCTGAGGTCAAAAATAGCTTTACCATTGCTTCAAAAGGAACATGACTAAGCTTAATTAATGTGTAATTCTACAAAACATTTTTAAACATATATCTAACAGTCATAACTGTTATGTCTCTTAATAATTACAATAAATTCTTAGAGAAGAATGGGATATTTTTATTTGTTTCTCTTAATAAAATTTCTATTTTACCTCTTAATTTGTCTTGTATTTGTTCCATTCCATTCATAATGTTAGGTCAAAGTGTTACAAATTATTTGGCATATCAACCAAATTATTTAGGATATTTTTAATTTCTATTGTATCATTCCACAGCAAAAAATTCGATTTCTTCACTGTTCAATGTCTATGTGATTTTTTTCATTTTAATAAATCTGAGGCCATATTCCACAGATTGAACTTAACATTAATGCCAGGCTTTTTTATTGTAAAAATGACTGATCAACTAACTGAAACTGCAACAGCTTGTTTATTTTCAAAACTATTAGATCTTTATTTTTACACACATAACTGTACAATTCTGATAATTCAACACTACTTGCTTCAATTTTTAACTTGTCAGTTAAGATTAAGAGTTATAATATGTTGTTGTGCAAGTCTCTAACTTCACACTCAAACTCTTGCATAGCACAAGCAAACTAAATTTTTGAATTTGTACACTATGTAACTTCATTCACACACTTTCTTTCATTTAAGGAAATCTATCACTTAAATTACATTCAGTTAATTTATCCTAAATAAAAAGATGAAGATAGCAATTGATTTGGATTTTTTTTTTTTTTTAAATTCTAATGTAGTGGCTTCTGAATGTTGAAATAGTATGAAGCTATGCTGTTTGTTTAGGTCCCCGAAGAAGTAAGGAACTCTTACAACTAAACTCATTTAACAGCTCTATTGATGATGGAAATAAAACTGAGAAAAGTATACCACAAGCTTTCATGGACACTCTTTTTTTTTAATTAGGTTTAATGAATAAGGACTAATCAAACAGATTTTTTTAATCAGTAGACTAGATATGACATGGATTAAATGCAAGGAGAAGATCCACTGAATGAGCAGAGTCTATTCTACAAGCATACTTCACACTATAAAAATACTTGATCAACTTCAGTCCTATTGTAACAAGAACTCCTTAACTGAATTTATTTCATTAGAAAAAGAAATGGGGGCTCTCTCATTGTCTTTACAGACATGCATAACATTTTAAACCAAAAGTTAAGTTTATGTCAAAAAGGTATTACTTCCCAGAGAATTTGAAGGAGTCTCTTAATGCAAAACATTAGGTACATTTGAATAAACAAAGTTATTTTTAAAATTAATTTGTACTGTAATTTAATAAAAAGTTATCTGTCCTCTGAATATGAAAGTTGTGATTCCTGTATTTTTTTTAAATAATATTTGTCAGATCCTCCAGAACAGCATTTGTTTTTCATTCATATTTTCATGTATTTTCATTCACTCAATACATTCATATTTATAATTGTTTCTATATTTTGCTATCTTCAAATAAATATATGAGATTTTTAAAAGTGTGGATTTATTTTGTTTTGAAAAACTAGTATTAATTTTTTTCAAATTTACTCTGCTAATAAACACTGCATGTCAAAGGTATGAAAGTGACTTGTAGTATATGAAAGTTCACCAATTGTGGCACTTGTTTTGCTGTAGTTCAATATTTTAAGGTCCATGCTAAATTTTAGCCCAGGTCTTGAACACTATATTCAGTTAAGATAAATCTCTGTTCATGAAAGAATCTAGATTAACTTCAAAGTAGTTGCAGACAGTACTGCAAAAACATAGCTGAGATATGCACAACTGGAAAAGATTTAAGAAGCTGACAAAAAGATGATGGAATTTGTCTAAGTATAGTTGAAAACACATCTTTATTTGCGTCTGATATGTACGGACCTGTCTGCACAAGTAGACTGCATGTCTAAAGTATGTGTCACAGATGGTGGTCAAACTAATTAATCAAAGGTGCTGACACAGAACAATTTTTTCTTCTTTTTCCCCACTCTGTTACTACTCTAATACTGACCACATCATTCTTGTCCAAGTCTCCATTTCTGGAAGAAATTGAGTTTTCTTTCCTACTGATGCAATATGAATTGTGAATAGGAAGCACAGGGAATGGTGGGTTTGCTGTCAGTGCAGTGACAGCATCTATTATATTATCTCACTTCTAAACCTCTCAGTAGCCTCCCTACCACTTTGAGTAGGAGACAAAATCACGATGAATAATCGCAAAATTCAGCGATGTTGTCTACTCTGTACTTACTGTGTGCTATGGACTAGTCAGAAATACCTTCCAAGCAACAGAGCACTCTCCACCAGTCAGGTGAACTGACTGACACAGACACCTTCTTGCTAGTAACATCTAGTGAAAGTCACCATTAGAATAATGGAAATCTTTTTTGTTCATTGTTTGCAGACATCTAAAATGAGTGGTAAGCAATTTGGAAATTCCTCTTAAGAAATGACCTATCATTTTTCTGGAACGAGTGTATTCAGCCCAGCTTGCAACTGTTGAAAATTCTCACAGGTTGCTGACCTGACAAAAGATTTCAATCAATGTGCACATTGATGTCACCAAGCACCACCAGTCTCACTGACACAAAGCTACTGAGAAAGATAAAATCTTGGCCAAATATTCTACAGTAGACTAGGGCAGGTTGAATGCTTATGACATCATTACCATTTTTATTGGTGGATACATGCAGCAACACATATGTTTATTTTTGTATAGTATTTTCAGCACAGTCTCACAATGAAGGGTAGAGTCACTGTGCTCTTCACTGTATACATATGAACAGCCATATACCTGAATTCGGTGACGTTTCCTCACTAATAAGAAAATGCTTTTCAAAAGTCCACACACAGCTAGCCTACCTGCCCAGAAAACGTTGGGAAAAAATTAAACTACTTTATTTTCCTGTGATAAAGTAACTGGTTTAAACTAAAACTACATTAAAAGGAGAGAAAATAAATATCTGAAGTTTGTTCCTACCTTGACTAATGTCTTAAAATTATTTTAAATGAGAAGAGTATGTATATCCTTCTCATATAATTTTTTTCCACAGTTCCTCACCTCAGAAGAAGGGATGATTGCTCCACAGAATTTTGTAAGAGCTGAGGATGGCACTGGAAAAGGACTGAATGTTTGCAGAAGTGCTAAACAAAGGCAGGGAGCTTTATGATGGAGAGCAGGCAGCTCACAGAGGCTGGAGAGCTTCATTCTCCCTTGGGATGAAGACACAGCAGGTGTACCCAGATCCAGATACACTCCTAACGAGGGGTTGTCAAAGGATGTCTTTGATGTGTAACACTCTCTGTCCATAGAGATGCTGACAGTAAATGGAAATACAATGTTTATTACTATACATTGTCCATAAACACTTATTTCTCAAGCATCTCAGTCCAATGTGCATTGAAAATATTCAGGACTCTGACTGGATGACAGGGTTATGTTTGGTCAAAAAAGCTGCCAAATGCTTAAAAAAATATTAGCATCGGCTCCTCTGAGCTATTACTTTGATCCTGGTGCTGGGGTGGTCCTTTACCCACTGACTTATTTCAGAGTCAATGGCCACTAATGGAGCAGAAGACCTAAAGTACAATTTATCATCAGTACTTCAGATTCTGGGGACGGCCAGAGGTATACATTTCTTAAGTACAAATATCAAGAGTTTACAGGTATTATTCTGAAGAACATCTCTAATAATATCTACAGGTGTTACTATAACATTCAAAAGCTCCCACTGTGCCTTGATATTCAGCTCATGCTCTCACATGAACATAAAAAGTCTCACAAATTCTCAGTTTTTTCACCACTCATAATTTTCTCTCCATTACATGATAATTCCCTCTTCCATATGAATTCTCTCTCTCCTTTAGTCTATTAACATATTCCCAAATCCCTACATATGTTGCCCCAGTCCTTCCATCTACCATAGTCATCCTTTTCCGCTCCTTCATTGTTAATCTTCATTCTCTAATTAATCTAGGAGACAGGTGGCTGTATTAAGCATTTGGGTTAGCTAGCCCAGGTACAGAAATCCCTAAAAGATAGCCATGTCTCTATAACCACATGCATTTCACTAACTGCTCTTACACATCTGTGAAGGTATATCATATAATTATTTACATTAATGTGCCAGGATTCATTCCTACACAACAGTTGAAAAACTCCCCCATCGAGTGTGGAGAGGGGATTCTGGGGAAGGGTACAATAGCCATTTTGGTTTATCTCTCTTGGCATGTTCATTTATTTAGCCTCAATAAAGCACCATGAGGCTTGAAACTATGCTCTTAGTAATTCTGAATGTTTGCAAAGCAAAACAAGAAGTATCTGCCTTTTGCATGGATGCCAAGGGAACAGACAAGAATTACATGTATCAGTACCTAGAAAGGCTGAAGTATGGACTGACTTATTGAACATTTACAAAAACCATGTTAGATCACAACTTCATCCTGGAGACATTCTGTCAATCTCTCAAGTTTTTCTCTCCCCTCTTTTCAGAGTCTGTTTTTAAGCATCTTTTTTCACTTTCCAAATTCCTTCTTGCCATGCTCGCACCTGTGCTTTTCCCCTCCCTCTCCCCTCACAATACTATTAGATCCAGTTTGGTCTGAAGTAAATCCTGTGGCTTCTCTTCCAGCTGTTGTCTTTTTCACACCACCTCCCTCTAGACTATGTAGAACACAAGTAAGATACTTTTCTCTTAGGAACTGAGAAAAGGAAAGGCAGTGAACAAGATGAAACAGTAAACAAGAGAGTTTCAACAGCCATGAAAGTAAAATTGTGAGACAGAGGACAGAATTGTTGAAGATGATAGGAAGCAATGTCTGCTTCCTATAGCTGAGTCTGGATCACAGTACACAGAAACATCTCTGCAAACTATTTCATAGCAGCCCAACATCCTATTGGAGAATACTTTCAGTTTCTTATTGGCATTCTTGAGAAACCTAAGGCAGACCTTGCAGCAAAACTTGTCTATGTAAAAACCACAGCAGCAGAGGCTTTTGGCCAGCTTGAGAGTGAGAGGGATGTAAGGGTCCTCCTGCCTGTACCCAGCCACTCCAGCCTCAGTGCACAAAACTTGAGCTGCAGAGGACAGAGGTAAGGGAAACACTGCTACAAATGCAACACTCTCCAGTTATAAACATTCCTTCTTTTCATGCTGCTTCAGCTCTTGAAAATTCATCTCTGCAGATGCTGAAAAATACCCACAAATTAGAGACCTCCATACCTCAAATGAAACTAACATATAAAGGGGAACATTTTTACAAGTGAAATGAATAGCTAGAGTCTGTGCAAACACTGATCTCCAGATAGGATAACATCATAAACACTGGGAAATAAAATTAATGGTTGAATGATAGCAGTACTATGCTCCCAAGAATAATAATCAGATATAGATGTTTAACTGCCTGTGACTGAGGACTCCTGTATCTTGTTATAACTCACCTCCCCACAGAGTACATGCCTCCTTCTAAATATAAGTATTTGAAATTATGATTCATATGTATTTGAGTATGATAAAATAAGCAGGAATTTTAAAAACTTGATGTAAAAAAATGGTATTGACTGAAAAGAATAATCTAATCCTAAAAACAAAGAAGCCTCTTTGCACCATTATGTTTGCTGTTTGGGCAATTTTACATAGTGTTTTTGAAACTGTATGTGGAACAGCAAGAATTAGCTCTGAAGAAATCAGTCATTCCAAAATGTTTTACTTTAGACGAGTCATTTTTTAACAGGTTCATGTGTTAGCTGTGTTAAGTAAATATAAAAACATATTAGGGAATTGTCCTGTTTTCTCCTTTCTGACTGAAATCTATTAAATCTGTCACCTCTGTTACAGAGAAATAATTTGTAATAGTTTGAAATAATAACTTTTTTTTAAGGGAAATTTTTAAAGTTGGGAGTAAAATACCAAACTAGAGCACCTTCTGTTGGTCTGTCACAACTTTTTTTTTTTTTTAAATAAAGGACCCTAAAAGCACCAAAAAGAATGTTACAAATTCTTTTTAATAAATCGCACTCTAATAACGAGCATAAGGATAAGGAGCTGACATCACTACTGTACATCTCACTAGATCATGCTGTTTGTTTAACAGATTTATTTTTCCTTCAGGTAATTTTTCTTTTCTTTTTAGAGGTAGCTTGACAAAGTAGCTAATTCCTAAGATTTCTTAGTAGTGTGTACTGCATAACATACACATTCCCTGTGATCTTGAGTGATGCATAAAGGATACTGATTTATTCTACATTTTTAATCAATTTAAACAGAAAACTAACTGGCCTTTGTTAAGGTGCCAGTCTTAGCTTTAAACAAGCTAATTTCTGTACCTTATTATATCAGATTCCTAATCTGTTACACAGGAATAGTAATTGCCACATCACACTTTCGTGAAGCTAAATATTATGATGTGATGTTCTCACCTATTCTAGTAAAGAAAAATAAGATGGACAGTGCTTTATAAAGGACAGTAGATAAGTTCATACATGTTAAGGGACAGCGACCTTAGGGCCTTAATTTCTGAGTGTTTTTCCCAAGACACAGAATAGAATTTACTGTTTTAAAAATTTTCCCTTTGAGGGAATTTAGAGTTGTGTCACTTTTTCCTCTTTAGGAAAGCTGTTCTCAATTTAGTGGATCCTACTCCAAGGTTACATTTAAGTGAAGTTATCTGTAGGAGAAACCACTAGAGCTATGAAACATAAAACACAAAACAGCGACATGTGCTTGTGGATAACCAGTGCACACAATGGCTTTATGAAGACCATTCCACTGGTTTTAGTAGCAGAAAGGACTGGATTCTATGAACCCAAACACTTCAATCAGTGAAACAATACATTTTTCTTCGTCAATAGCCTATTTCTTCTACGTGCGGGGAGAACACAAGACACTTAGGTCTTGAATGCAGTATCCTGTCTGAATAAAGTCACTGAAAAAAATGCAAATTAATAAAATCACTGGAAAAAAAATCAGTCTAGTCTTCTTCCTCACTTATGCTTTTGTGGGCTCTTTTCAGCCAGTGGAAAGTTTGGTATGCTGTGATGTTACTTTCCCTATCATTTAATTTACTCTAGATTCTGAGGAGAATGCCTGCCCAGCTTTGCAAAAGCCATTTGGAATCTCTGGATATAAGCAAGAGTTGAAACTTTACCTGTTAAATCAATGGGACTACTGCCACTAACTTTGGCAAGGCATGGAGTTCATCCAAAGCAGCAAGAACAAAAACATCCTTCTATTTGCATCCTACTATCTTTGGCTGGCCTTTCTGCCATAAGGTAGATGATTACAGAGAAAAAAAAAAAAGAAAAAGAAAAAAAATGCAAATGATTTTGGGGGTGTGGGGAGGTAAACAGGGCTAAAGGTGCAAGAAATGGGCCTTGGATGCAAGGAAGAACAACTTCAGTATTACTAAAGTAAAATGTAAAACCAATTGCATTCTCCATTTCTGTGGTTTTAAAAAGCAGGTATGGCTCTGAAAAAATTATTTACCAAACACAGAATTATAAAATATTTTTGTGTACATCAGTAAATATATATATTTAAGAGAAAAAGAATCAAACCCAAACTACAAGGTGTGGATAAAAAAAAGCTTACAATCTACTTTTCTGACATTTGACATAACATATCAATACAAAAAAAAAAAAAAAAAAAAAAATTCCAAAAAAAAAAATATCCCAAACACAGCTCTGGTTTATTACATTCCAAAGGTTTAAGCACAGCAAAGCCACCTAAAAGATACTGTTGTAGCTTTATTGAAATGTATTTACGAGTATAGGAACTACTGGTGTCCTATTCTGAAAAGCTACAAAGCAAGACACACTGAGAACAGGCAAACTTGTTCTACCATGTGCTGAAGGTTACTAGAATAATTTATAAAAACAAATATGCTACTGTCTGCAGAAATCACTGGACAACAGAATACGACAGCAAACCAACCCTCTAAGTGCGTTAGAAATGGCAAATTCAGGCTAGTTTTTCTGGTGTTTTATTCAGAAGGCAAAGTGGCTTTTCTGGTTATAATTATGTAAAGAACTGTAGATCTGTAAATGTTGATCTATAAAATATCACTGCTGTGCAAAACAATGTAATATAATATCAATAACTAAAGGCACTTCCACCTTTTAAAATACAGGATTGATCTAATCTGTAAAATAAGCATCTATGAAATGGAAAAGTATTGTGATCTCCAACTATAATTTTTTGTCACAGTCCAGAAAACTGAGGCGAAGACAAGGATAAGACAGGGCCATAGGAAAACCTAGTCACACACTTGCCCCCTCATCTACGCAGCTTTGTGACAATGAACACCGATCAGTCCCACAGGTCCTGGCACACTCTGCCGGCCGCGACCGCGGGTCCCCGCTGGCCCTCGGGGGAGCCCCAGCCGATGGTGGCTCCGAGCGGGACTCAGCTCCCGGGCTCGCCTGCAGAGAACCTGCCCAAGACGGTGGGTGACACCCGCCAGAGCCCAGCGGAGCCTCCGGGATTCGCACCCGGGGTCCGTCTGTCGCGGGTGGGACCCCCATCCGAGACCGCCGGCCCGGGATACTGCTGATGCTGCTCGCCTTCCCACACCTCTCCCACTAGCACCCTCCCGACTCGGGTTTCCTAGCCTTCCTGTCCGCCACATCCAAGCGCAGGAGTTTCCTCCGGACAAGTGCAGCCACATGCAGCACCACCCCCTCCACCCCAGAGCTCCGCGTGGGGCCGGGGACGCGGCTGGGGCGGGACGGGCGCGGCGCTCCCGCTTTCCCAACAGCGCGCAACTTCGCGGGGCGGCGGCGGGCGGGCCCAGCCCAGCCCAG